>DWIE01000681.1:0-13427 GCA_018248235.1 Choaspes benjaminii | reverse complement strand
AAAGAAAGTATTGGGGTACATAATTTGATCTAAATCTCTAGAGCCCTTTCTGAGATCCTTGAAATGTATAAATGCATAAGAAAGTCTCGCTTATATATATAACTTACCTTATTTTCAGATGTAAACAGTGGGTAGCAGCAACTGGTAATGAGGATTTGCTGTCTGTACCTATAGAAAAATTGCATCAGCTGAGATATGTATGTGGCAAACATTTTACACATAGGGACTTTTCAAAGAAGAAGGCACAATTAAAAAAACATGCTGTCCCTACTAAACAAATCTCTGCTAATCCACTACCAGATCACATGTTTGTAAATTTTCCGTTACATGTTGCTAAAGATGATGCAAACTATTATGATCATACTTACTCTAAAAATACACAAGAAGAAGACACAATTGAGGAAGATGAGGAAGAGGTTCAAGAATATATGAACGTCATATCTGATGATCAAATGGAATGGGATGTGGTGGAACTATGCAGCTACTGTAAGTAGTCTATGTTAAGATTAAAATATATATTGAGATAATATGTAGCTCTTATTCCTCGGAAATAGTGGCTTTCTATCAGTAAAATATTTTACAGAATCAGATCAGGACCTCATTACCTATGTCAGCAATCACATCCATTTCTGCTGTGAAGCATCCTCCATGAGTTGTGTTGAAATTTGAACAGTGTGGGAGATGGCACACGCAGGATACTATGACCATCTTAGCCCTCAGAAGTACCAATGTAGCTATGACTGGTTTCAAACAAGATTTTATACCTGTTAAACTACCCCACTAGCTCAGTGGGCGCCAGTGTGTCTGGCGAGCGCGGGTCCTGGGTTCGTTTACCGGGTCGGGCAAAGTGCTATTGGGTTTTTTATGACTAGAAAAATCTCAGTAAGTAGCCCGAAGTTTGGGAATGTGTCTATTAAATGGCAATAGGCATGCTTACATGGGACCTAAACATAACTTGGCGAAACGTGGGTAATTTTCACCTCTACACTTTCTGATAAAAACAGGCGTGAGTTATGTTTTTGCGTTTATTAAATCTGTTTGAAGCCGGATATGGGAATCATGAGTTGTTCTTATAATTTAACATCACATGTACTGCTTGCTCACTTCTTTTTTACTCTCATTTCCATTGAAAAAAAAATTGGTCCTTATCATATGGCAAATCTCTTCTTTCAATTTTCTTTTTTATCACATTAGAGTTTATGAATTATGAATTACGACATAGGAAAACAACCTGTTGTGCCATAATGAATTAAGCTCCAGCAATTGCAATACATACAGAGGTTGAAGCATTCTATCTATATCCTCAAGGGTAATACCGCATCTGTGAGCACAGATGTCATAGGCTGCAGTAGCTACTTACCAACAGGTAGACTGCAAGCCAGTGTGCTACTTAATAACATAAATATATAAACATTCAGTTTGAAAAACTTTGTATAAATAAAGCTGTCCATTCCTTTTTCATGGAGTCTATTCTTCTTTGGAACATGATTAGCTGGTAAGGAAGGCAATTGATGCTAAGCCTGTAGTAATAAGTTACATTTATGTGTTCCAGCGCCTCCAGAAACGCCTGTACTGGATCAAGAGAATATATTTTGGAGGGAGAAAAGAATAGTGCGGCACAAAATGAATTCCATTAAATACTACATTTCCTCTGTATTTGAAACAGCGGTCCAGACTAAGAGGGTTCAGGGAAAACTGCTAAAACATCTCATTACTGCTGCCGCGAGAAATCAATACCGCAAAATTCGAGGCAAACGCTGGACAATATTAGACAAATGCATAGCTCTCACCTTCTATAATCAGTCACCAAAAACATACCGCTGTATAAAAAAAAAATTACCAATGCCAAGTGTGAGGTCATTAGAAACCAAATTAAGAAAAGTCAACATGGGACCAGGAATATATTACACAGTCCTGGATGGTATGAAGCGAAAAGCAAGGCATTTATCTGCAGAAGATAAAATGTGCGTTTTAGTATTTGGTATCATGTCAATAAAGAAAAAATTAATCTATAATGTTGCTGCAGATAGAGTTGATGGTTATGTAGACAATGGAGAAGAAGAAGGCAGAGACGAAGCGATAGCTGACCGCGCTCTGGTCTTTATGTTACAGGGTTTAAGAAAAAATTTTTTACAACCAATTGCACACTTTTTTGCCAGTGGTACTATTTCGGAGCATAATATAGCTCATTATATCAAAAATATCGTTATCGCAGTACGAAATGCTGGATACACTATTATCAGCACTGTTTGTGACCATAGACCCACAAATGTTAAAGCTTTCAATTTATTGAAGACATATAACAGAACAGTTAACAATAATGTTTTTATGATAGATAAAGAACAAATATCTATTGTTTATGACGTTCCTCATTTATTTACATCAATAAGGGACAATTTCCTGGAAGGTGGTGTGCTTACAATGAATATGAAAAAAGCAAAATGGGCACACATAGTAGAACTCCTAGAATTAAATCGCAGCACACTTCATATGAAGAATATAACGAAACAACACATTGAACCCAAAGGCAGATCCAAGACGAAGGTTAAGTTTGCAGCTCAATTATTAAGTAATTCTGTTGCTGCGATGCTATCATTACTTGCCGACAGTGTTAAACACCAAGAAGATAAAGATGAAGTTTTAAACTCAGCCGAAACCATCAGAGATCTAGATATGCTTTTCGACTGTACCAACGGGCCTTCATCACCATATGATGTAAAGAAGCACATCCGAGATATTGTATGTAATAGAAGCAGACACCACACACTCTGGGTGAAATTTAAAAGAAGATTAAATACCCTCCATCTCAAATCAGACAGTTTTTTACGATTAAAAAATGATAGGTGTGTCAATTGCTACATTATTACCATAAAATCCTTTCAGAGAATTTGGATGTATATGCAAGAGAAAAATTACAAAAACTTAAATCTTAGTCGGCTTAACCTAAAGTACCTAGAAAACCTGTTTGAATATATCAGAAAACAGACGCCCACAAACCGAAATCCGACGTGCCACCATTTCCATTCTGCACTAAAATCTGCAATTTTAACTCGCCTCTGTACACCCACAAGCCAAAGGTTTTATTATGAAACCGGCAATAAACTTTTATACAACTTTCATGATACAATGTTTCTAAGGCATAGGAGAGTTAGAGACGTTAACGTAAAAACATCAATGTCGTACGCACTGAATGGCGTTAGATATTTTCGAAATTTCAATAGTCAAATGTTTGTGGAGGCCGATAATGATGAGAAGTTGGAGGAGTATTTTAAAATGTTTCAATCATACCCAATCCTTCAAGTTGGTGGTTATTTAGCTAACATCATTTCTAAAGATGTTAACTGTCCAGATTGCCACAAATCGATTTCCAGTTCCGATCCGCACAATCGTTTTCTCCAAAAATGGTGGGGAGACCAAACTACCCTGCCGTATCCAAGTGACGAGCTGTGTCAAATGGTAGAAGTTGGCATCCAAGTGTTTGACCAAGATGTGCAACAACATTTATTCCACAGAGGCATAAGTCGATATTTCGTTCTGCTAATGAAGACTAAATGTGATATTACGTGGATCTGCAACAACCATAGAGATTTATTGAGCGAGCTATTGTTGAGACGCCTTGGTCATTTATTAATCAGATATAACTGTCACGAGAAGAATAAGTCGTTTGCGATTTAAATTAATACAATACAATACAAAAACTCTTTATTGCACCAAAAACAACATTATTAAAAACAGTTTACAAAAATAAATAATAATTACAAAAGGCGACCTTATCGCTAGAAACGATTTTGTTCCAGGCAAAAGGTGAAAAAAGAAGAGATTAAGCAGCATAGAGAGAGGCAGGGGTGCATAATATATAAAAGAATACAGTAAGTAGTGACAGCACAACAAGAAAAAAGTACAAGGGCAAGTAGAGACCATGAATAGGAATTAAATGAGGGGGCAAGACGAATTGACAACGGTAGGGAGTTCCAGAGGGAGACAGCTAAATTAGAAAAGGCTTTTTTATAGAATGTGCAGGAGTGTGTTGTGTATGTGACCTTTTAATGTAGGTAAAAATCTAATTCAAAGATTCAGTTGTACATATACATACAGGATAAGTTAATGAAAGCGTGTAAAAAAAATGGCCATACTGGTTATCACATTTCCGTTGAAATAACTATAACATTTTAACAGCGATAATCTAAAAAAATCTTTCATAGCATTTCCCTTCTGACTCGAAAATGTCTTCTTTTCGTCTAGCGCCACCACTTCACTGTTAAGGAAGGAAAAACAGCGTACGTAATTCGATAATTTTGGGCAATGATAGAAATAATAGTGGTATAATCTACATAGGATACTAGTGTACCATCGTACATCCTAAGTCATGAAATTATCGTACGTTTTGGACCACTGTTCTCAAGCTGCAGCAATGAGTGGCGTGCGGCTATATTTTAATCCTAGTCAGTATATAGTTTTATAGTGCGAATATGCTGTATGCTCTCACCATTTCCCCACCATTTTTTCTAATGAAGCCAAGTTAGATATTATTTGTCGTATATAAATATATGATTAATATAGGTGGGGGTATGCATAATAAAATTTCAAAAATTTTATGTCCCCCATGGAGGAGTAACTCATAATATGTTGTACCCAAAATAGGGCTAGTATTTAACATTGACTATTACATGTATAACTATGTTGCAGTCGCTAAAGGCGTCACCTACTAATGCAATAGTAATACACTCTGTATTATTGCAGTTGTATTAAAATAATTCTAATACTAATCATTCGAACTTTCATATAAATTCAATAATCAGAACAATGTAAATATGTCATCATTACAATGAAGACTCATAATTATTTCTTGATTGAGATATTGTTTACTATCAATGTCAACTCTGCACATATATTATACATGCTCAGATGTAGTGTTAGTGCTAATAATTTTATTATATAGCATAAAACATTCCAGGATAATGTAAATTTTTATAAAAGAAAGGATTATCAAAATTGGGACAGTGTTACCGAAGCTTGCCCAACGAATCCACTAGATTATATTTCTTCCCTTGTTATAAAAGGTCTACAGTATATAGTTGGTGTAAGTATGTAGTACATATTCGGTATACAGTCAAGTTCCAGGCGAACTGAGTAGATTATTCTGCCACTATAACCAAATTTTTATTCTCTTCAATTTATGGTAGAAATTAACTATTATAGTAGAAAGTATAATAGTAGAAGTAGAAATAGCTTGTCTCTAGTCATTTAATACAAAGTGCGAATTTGTTTACTATTCGATCGCGTTAAGGTGTGAGGGTGGGCGAATCAGTCTAGTCTGACTTATTGCAGCTGCTGTGTCGTCACTTGCAGGGCTGGGTTTGTATGGCTGTGTTGTATTTTGACATCCACAATTCACTAAAAATAGTCGATTTTGAATAAATCAATTTGACTTTGACTATGGTTGTGTGCAATTTGTATGGACTGTGATATTGTAATACTAGCTGAACTCGCCTACACTCTAATATAATTACAAAACTTTTAGAACTTTCCGTTTCCGTTGGAACTTTGAAATAAAAATTATAGATTAAGAGTAGTGGAAGAAGAAATGAAATAGCTCTTATAAGTTGTATTTTAAGTTAAAGTGGGTGTGGGATAACCAAGGATACATGTGGCGACAACCATATATGTGGTATACACTTAGGGGCTACCTCAACAGTAAAAACGTACTTTGAACAGAACGATGGATCGGTATAGAGTCGGTTACCGTTGTAAGGGGTTACAGTAATCTGATTGTTTTTCTTTTACTTTTTTTTTTAAATTAAATCACTTTTCTCCACTGACTATAGTCCGTGCCCTTGTTATACATTTTTTGTGTTATTATAAAAATTTCAATTGTTCACAATTATTTCCGATTCCGATACTCATACTAGTCACTGTTTTAGTTATATAAGTATATATTCGCTTGATCACGTGTCGTCGGTCACTCTTGCCTTGAACATGGTCTCCAAAATAAACGAGTTCCTGCACCGTATCGCCATCTGGATGTTATAGTCCCTGATCTTAGCATGATCGATCATAGCACCTGATCGTGGTATTTACTGCCCTTTTAATGAAGTGGGCGATGGCATCATATATCATCATCAAACTGATGATGCCAGTAATCTGATGTTAAGATTAGGTGAATTGCATGCCCCTTTGCCCCCCGAAGCCGAGGTCCGCACGTCTCAAGCGAAGTGCCCTTAGGTCTGGTCGTTGTAATTTTCTTAAAAAAAATTAATAAAATGCAATGTTGTGTAAAAAATCAAGTGAATCCATAGGCTAGTTTCGAGTTTAGTGAACACGAACATGCAGAACAATTAGTTTGAATCCTATCGAAACTGTATTTAGGGTAAACGCGATCGAATCGGTTGAAAATTCGCACTACCAGTGTATGCATTATATTGATGTCCTTAAATAAAAAAATATGATAAGAAATTAACATACTTGAATTGTCGAACGTACTTAATTAATGATTCATTCTTAAAAAAAAAAAAATAGAAGTTATTATAATGTATAACATTATTATAATACAAACATATTAAATTAGGTAATAGATATCTTACGTTACCATGTTAGATTATTAAGTAATAATGGGCGACCGAGCTTCACTCCGCCGACCGAGCTTTTTATTTTGATATCCAAATTGTACGATACCTATCTTAGTAAAGGAAACAATAGCAACAATGCTAGCACTTTAAAGATTCAAGAGGTGGTGTTAGTGGATTCTTTTAAATATTTTTTCGTGGTAAATGGCGTTTTTTTTATCATACCTATGTAGATAAATTTCATTAGCAAAATATGCTATAGAAATACTAATTTTCATATAAATTTCATATATATATCTCGGATCTCGGAAACGGCTGTAATGATTATGATGAAAATATATATACAAGTATTGCTCGTTTAAATACATAAGATAAGTTAAGAATGTATAAGATAAGATAACAATATATATGCTTCTTTTAATCAAAATCAAGAATGCTCTTCCTACAATTTTGAAACTTTCGGATTGATTTAGAACTTCCGTAAGATATTATTAATTTATTTGCTGTTTTGTAATTGTAAATATTTTATATGTTGTTACCAACCAAAAATTTAATAAAACATATTATGTGTCTGTCTCATTCATTTCTTATGTTCTTCCGGAAGTTTTCTTCGAAAAGACAATAAAAGAACCATCAGCAGTTCATAGCCTCATTGATTAAAAGCCTGCAGGCCCGCAGGCATCGCGCTCTACAGACATGATGCGAATACTAATAGCATGATTTCAAAGAAAACAAAGTAGGTGCCTACTTCCCACATTGTTCTTCTTCATTTCTTACTCCTAGCTCAATAAACAGTAAAGCGATAAACCACTGATACACTTTATCTTTATTGGCCGTACGTGTATATGTTAGCCGAGTCCACATTCGTCCTGTAAAGTTAAGTAGCAGGTTCATCTATGCTATTCCCTAAAATTCATTGTTGTGATCTAGAAGCTGGCTCTATTTCTACGAAGATCGCAGCGTCGTAAAAATTGGTATTCCCAAAAGCAATTTGGTTCAACGTCGAAGTGAAGAAGTATTAAATAATTTGTTGTTGCAGATCACGCATTATGAAAGCAAAATAGAAATTCGGCTTTAGGATCAGGACCTTTAACAAAATCATCACCTCCTTTTCTTGTCACCGTTGCGGAGTAATATTCCACAAAGGAAAGCCGAGACCTTTTGTTGGAAACTCCTTTGTGAGCAGAGGAAATGCGAAAAGTAAGGACTAAAATGTAAGCACTATTATATAGGCCTACCTATTCTAATACTTATTTTACCATAGATACCATGAAAGAAATCTTATTATCTAGATAATCATTTATCTTCATGTACAAATGTACCTATGCTTTTTACGTAAACTGCTACCTGTTTTCATTTTAGTACCTAATATCCGGGCGACCGAGCTTGCCACGGATTTTATATTTTGATACCCAAATTTTACGATATTGATCGCAGTAGAGAAATTAATAGCAACAACGATAATTCTTGGAAGATACAAGAGATGGCGTTAGTAGTTTCTTTTAGATATTTAATTGCGCGGTAAATAGCATTTATTGAGAAATTTCATCTATATTGATTAAACTTAAAATGCAAAACTCTGGCTAAATACAAAATTCATTAAAATCGTTAGAGCTATTTCCGAGATCCTCGAAATATAGATATACTAATATGTAATTACGTTCGGAACTTGCATATGAAGGGTTTGTAAAATAGAAACATTCAACAATTGTGATGCAGTATAATCTGCATGTAATTAAAAATATTTGTTATTCGATAAACAAATACAATTTTAATAGAATTATAACGAGCTTTTGTAAACAAATTAGTTCGTCACTTCAGAAGCGACGATTCACGAAGTTTTAAGTGGCTATTTGAAGTTAAGCAAAGACGAAGCGGCATAGAGTAAGTATACTTTTACAATGCCATTCAATGTCTACACAATATGTAATTGTTAAGTGGTTGAAGACTTTGGTCTTGAGGTCGACTGCAGTCGAGTTGCTATGCCTGAGGGCTAAGATGGATGCTTCATGTTTCATGAGTGCTGTCACCCACCCCCCTAGAAACTGAAACACAATTCAGAAACGTTGCTTCACAACAGAAATAGAAATAGGTGTAGTGGTGGAGTACCACAGTACACGCGGGTGAACTTTGAAAGATTCTACTACCACTAGTAAAGTAAAAAAATAAATAAAGTATGAAAATTTAAAATGATATAGGTACTTACCTATGTTAACAGAACACATACACTGACTCATTGTAAACTTTAATTAATTGAGCAGTAAAAAAGCGCAATTCTTAGTCTTTTTGCGTCAGTCTTAATTAACGTATTTACATCTGGGCATTGAGCGGAAAACGAAACTCTTACATTCAGCAAGCAGGGAAATTGCTAACAACTCTTAAAAATCATTAAACTTTGCGCTGAAGTGGAAGGGAATAGAAAAGTAAGCAAGCCTTTTTAGAAAAACATTGTTAATGTTGGGCAAGTAGATTTGATTCCTGCACTTTAACGTTTCTGTTGATTAGATTACATAGCAGGTTGTGTTTTAGCCTTCGTTTATTTCTGATTTTGTGGGATATGGTATGCTGGTACTTGGTGGCTTTTCTATTATAAATTATCAATTTCTCCGTATTATGTTTGAAAGTAAAATGTCGACCACTCATAAAGTTTTGGAATGAGAGCATTTGTCTCGTCACCAAACCAACCAATGTCGTCATGACTCACAGGCCAGCTCATCATGGAATCATCTTCAGCACCATGGAAATTGTCAATGTTATGCAGCGTATTTCTAGTGTGCCATTGATGTCTCGTTAGATAACCCTAGTGAGTCTGAAGATAGTAACGAAAACATATACATCCTTAATCTACACACAAATATGATACAGAAGTAGGAATTGGCAAACATGTTATCAAGCTAACATTTTGCGACCAATACAAAGTATGAGTGGTTTTTGGGCCCGAACTTTTACTGCGTTGATCGATTTGACGGGTCTCGTAATTCGTTCAATCTCGCACGGAACTTATTCGCCGCCCACTTCAGATATTGACTAAGTAATTGGATAGGATGTACTGTGGTGATTTGATTATGCACAAATAGGTAGATATAATATTTTTAATTTGACAAAATTATTTGAATTCACCTAATATTGACGATGATAAAATCAATTACACAAATTTAATCAAGTGCAGTAAATATTATGGTTGGTTATCCATAGTGGAATTCAATTTTGTATGGAAATGGGAGTATAAAGCTTTCATTATGGAGTTAAGTGATTACTGTAACCCATAACTGGTTTCGTAGACGACATCTATAGCGCACACGGTGATGAGCCTATCTGCTAAACGTGAGGCCGCGGGTTTGATAACCGCGTCGAGACAATTTTTCTAATTGGTGGTGTCTGGAAAATCTGGTTGGTGAACTTTCGTTTTCGTCTGGGTCGGTACCATAATCAGGCCTATGTGCGCCGTGAAACAGTAGTATTTGCACTACTTGAGTTTCGATGTAAATGTATGATAGCTAGCTCATGCAGAATCCGAGGCGTTTGATCTATTTCCATAAGAGTATCACCGCATCTATGATTACAGACGCCATGGACTGCAGCAGCCACTTACCAGCAGCTACTACTAGCTACTTCATAACATAAAATAAATAAACAGACTTATTGTCCGAGATCGGTTATTAGTCTTAGTTGGTCTCTCTTTGTTGGTCACCCCATATGCTCTGTGCATGTTGGTTCAATTGAAACTCACCGCACAATTGATCCATAACAGAAATATTATAGTATTGTAGTAATACTGAACCGAGCGAATTTCGATAAATCATATTTGTACCATTACTGACTAACTACAATGACTGACAACGAGGCTGTCTATATCCATAGGGAATCTGAGAAATAGAATCAAGCAGGAATGAGATTAATGGATAACATTATTATGTTTACAACGCGTTCAATCTGTGCTTGGTATGTTCCAAATACAGAAATGGCTCATCCCACGCACACCGCTCATTTGTAATTTTGAACACAATTAGTCAACGTCGTAACAAAATAAATAGCCCTCCATCTCCGTTTGCTGTTTGCTTATTTACGAGACATTATCAAAACGTTTTAATGGTAAGGAGTCGGTTATTAATGGATTTTTTCCTCTGTCACTATTATAAAAGTGATCAGAAGACGCGGCCAGCATTATGGTGTGGTCTGAACGTCGCCCATTGTTAAAAATATCCTTATAAATAACAAAAGTAACGTAACAATTAAGGTGGCAAATCATTTAGGAAAGGAAGAAAATGAACACACGTACCCTGGATTTGTATTTGTTAAGATTTATATTGGTGTCCATGACTAAACACACCTCAAACTTAATAATATATGTAAATTTTAAATAAGTATATAAATATATATATATAAAACGATAACTGACTGACTGACATATCAACTTACAGACCAAACTACTGGGGTTAGTATCTTGAAAGTTTGCTTGCGTGATACTTTTACACTGAAGGTACATAAAGAAGTAACCTAGGGAAGGATTTTTGGAAATTCAACCTCTACGGTGATAAAAAACGGGATGAAGGTTTGTATGACGCAAGTGAAGCCGCAGGGAAAGCGCTCGTATATATATTTTAAAATTTTGATGAGAAGTACTGAAACAGAATTAGCGTCTGTATCAACACCTCTCTTTCAATAAACAATAGGGGACGATTATCGTTTAAGTAAATTGTAAAACAGCGACACAGTAAACAATGATAAATTACTTTGAGGTAAACCAGAATAAATCTCAGACAAGTTGCAGGTAGCTCTGATTGATGATAACGATTTTTCTCAACTGTTACCAACTAAAACACCTTTCAGCGACGCTAAAAAGGATTCCTATTCCTAAACTCCTATGCGGGTTTCTAATATAATTTCATATATTTTTGGAAAGTCAAAATCCTCAAAATCCGTAGCGTGACAAGTAGTAGTCGCCATAAGGCTTGTCATATAATAGTTGTGAACTAGAGTATCTAAACATATAGTACAGTAAGTATATGTAAGTATAAGTTGGAATGTGTAGTTGTTTAACAAAAAATCATAAGAAATATAATGATAAATAAGGTCACGGACTATATGTTTTTGGAGATTATAATCTATAATATAAATAGCATAAATTTATAAAAAAAAACAGAGTACACGTAATCTAACAACACTCGACTTGTCATCATGTTGGACCTCATTTACTACTAAAATAAGGCGTCTGAAATGTATTTTCGAGTATTTTTTTATGAAATAGCACACGTGTTTAAAGACCACGATCGCGTAAGTACATAAGTTCGTGCCGCTACACCCTTACACCGAAACACAAGTAGTGCAAACACATTTTCATGACACAAAAAGGTGTGATGGTGGTACCGATCCAGTCCAACGTATTCATGTTCTATCAGCTACCGTTAAAACACAATACGAGTAGCCGTTGATACTAACTTTTGCTGTTAAAATATTCCGAATAGGTACTCTGTAATACTCCTAGCGCCAACAAAGTCATACACTGAATAATTCAGCTCGAACAATGTGGACCACTCCATTTATATTCGTTATCGCAACGTGTTGGTCTCCCGACAGGAACACAACACCGGTCGACTAAAAACTTTTATACAAAAACTTGAATGACAATATTTTTTACGTGGTGTGGCGAATAGAGCTGGGAACTTGGGGACGTTATGATTACATATACATATTATTAAAATTGCTCTGTGCACTGACAGGTTAAGGTAATGAACAGATTAATTTTCATATGCCACATTACAATTAATAGATACCTTATTCATTTCACATTGAATCTTAAAAATACTATTTCAATAAAGCTTCTCCAATATATAACATAGTATTTGTTAACAAAGTCATAGCAAATACCTTATCATATATACCTAATTTAAGATGCGCACATGGCGTAGGGAAAGTCAATTAATCGGTCCCAAGGTTTTTTATGTTATGAAGTAGCACACGGGCTTGCAGTTTGTCTACTGCACCCCATGACATTTGTAACCAAATATTTGGTACTACTTCTGAGGACATAGATCGAACGCCTCGTGTTCTAGGTATGCTGGCTATCACACACTTACACCACCACCACCACAAGTAATGCGAATACTACTGTTTCACGGCACAAATAGGTGTGGCCCGTTAGATTATTACAGACATGAAACAAATTAGAAAAAATCGTGTTGCCGCGGGAATCCACCCCGCGACCTCAGGTTTCGCAAAGCGGTTCATCACCGTCGGTGCCACGGAGGTCAAGCGATGAAATATTTATATCGCTCTCGTGGAGTTCGTCACAACAAAGGTGTACACTGAATAATTTGGCCAACTACGACGTTGACCACCCCATTAAGCCGGGTTATGGTTTACGTCCCCTAATTTATCGTGCACAGGTGGAAGCAAAACGGAAATGTGTGTCCAGTGCGAGCGTACTTAATAATTTGATGACTAAAATTTTACAACTTTTGTACATATTTTTATGAAAATTTGAGTAGCAAACAGGAATGCAATTCACCTGGTGTTAAGTGACCATTTGCATGCCATGACAACCTTAACCGACTCAAACAGACTCACTGTTCGAATTTGGGCACACTAACATTGTCACTCTTGAGAGCTAAGATGATCGCCTCATGTATGTGTCCTCATGTGCGGGGTTTGCACATCTTTGACCTAAAACACAACTCATAAATTTCATAGCAGACTTAGTCTCACGTAATGGTACTCACCCGGGCGAACCTGGACAATTTTAATTCAGACAAAGGTCGATATCCACACATTAAATCGTCATATATACATACGTCGTGTGTTCAAAAAGTATCGCGAATTTTGTGTTTTTTCAAAAATTATTTATTTATTCATGAATATCTATTT
>DWIE01000680.1:0-13436 GCA_018248235.1 Choaspes benjaminii | reverse complement strand
GACTGGCTTCGATGGCTCTGCAACTGGAGATGGAAACATGGCTGGCGGCGAAGGAGGGGCAGTTGGAGATGCACAAGTACGCAGGGTTACAATGATACCGACGAGGAGCGGGAAGAAACATCTGTTAATGCTGGACGGGTACACGTATTCTCAGATTAACTACAGTATACATTGGATTTGCTCTTCACGAGCTCAGGGCTGCATGGCGAGACTACGGCGCACCGCCGCGGGTGAAGTCATACCGGTGAACACCGTGCATACACACCCCGCACCCAAATATCTGTGCAAAGACGGCAATTATATCAAAATTTGAACTGACTGACTCACATATCAACGCACAGCCTAAAGTACTGCGCCTTGCGAAATATTTGCGTGCCGCTTTCTTCTATACTGTAGGTGTGTACTAAGACAGCATTTTTGGATTCAAACACTAAGGTGGTGAAGAAGAGAACAAAAGTATATAGAACACGAGCGAAGCCGTGGGCTATGTGCCCGTGTGATATTGGTATGTAAATATAATTATATAAATGATATTATAAATAAATTACTTATTTAATAAAAATTTCTTAAGATGTTGTATTCACACAATCGTATAAGTCCATTATCTTCTCACATTTTTTCTAATACGCATGTCCTATACTATCTAAATAAAATGGTTTATACATGAAATCTAAAATACTATTATTAGGTATAATTATGGATCTAATCGGATCTGACACTATTTATTAATTCGTCTACTTTAATTTGTGAAAGTCTATATTTATTACAAGTCTGTATTTATAAATACGATCGTATCTCAGAATGACCCGTGACTTGTGTCTACTATCTCGTGTGATGGGATTCCTATCCTCCTATTCCTCCGTGAGTTGGTCAACTAAATCAGACAATTTACAGGAATTAAACTTCAATAGAGCTAGAGAGTAGTACATGTTTATATTGCTCTAATATTTTTATTTTACATGTGTGTGTAAATAAAGAGAGGCGCGTCATTTGAACCTAGACAAACTATCTAATATGAAATGTATAGTTAAATTTAATATATTTTAAAAATAAAGTAACTTATTTCCGAAATTGATGTTTAATTAAGGATCTTATCGTCTCCTCTTTCTAACATTTTATAGTATATATTCTATATATTGATGAACACACTCGTATTTAATCACTAGAAAATAAATGTATTTCAAATTTTCGTAATTAATAATAAATAATATTATGCTAACGTAAGGTGTCGATCATATTTAAAAGGATTTGTGGACCTAAAAAACGGTAGTTAGACATTGGTAAGCAGGTCTTAATATTATTTGTATTATCAAACCACTTTCGAGAAACTTCTGATCTGATTTGATGGTTTGTTTCTAAGAACAATATCTGGCTGCACTTCTTTATATTGCCTCTATATCTATTGTTCATGAATTATCATCACTTTTTAGGTAATGACGAAGCTGTAATGATACCTACGAAGAGCGGAAGGAAGTTCCTTTTAATGCTAAATGGATATACGTATTCCCAGATTAACTACGGGTACCACTGGGTTTGCTCTTCGGCGAAGGCTCAGTGCTGTAAGGCGAAAGTTATACGGTACCCGGATGGCAACCACAAGCACATAAATACACACACGCATGAAGCGCCTAAATATGTGTTACGAAATGGGCGGTATTATAAACTATGAGGTCATATTGATCACTAAGTTTATACATACGTACTTGTCTATTTTATGAAGTAGCACACGAGTTTGCAGTCCACTTGGTGGTAAGTGCCTGCTGCAGTCCGTGACACGCACATCTGCTACTCCTGACGACGTAGACCGAACACTACTGTTTCACGGCACAAATACCGAGCCAGTCGAACATGAAAGTTCCAAATCCAAAGTCCCGTAAGGCTTCCCAGACCCGAAACAAACTAGAAAATTTGTTGGCATAAAAAATATCTTTTTGCTATTCCCTAACTTTAAACTTTTTTTTTTGAGTGACTGACGACGTCGGCGTGTAATGTGTTGTGCCATAGTGAATAATGCCCGAGAAACCTGTGTTTCTACTTGTATGGTTGTTATTAAAATGAAAAATAAAGTAAACTTTAAGATTATAATTTAGCATGGTAGTAGTGGTTAGTTAGTTAAATACTAATACTATATTATAGTATAGGTATATATATAGTGTAGGTTTGGATTTGAAGGTGTATATAATATAGAATGAAGTACTGATAATAGCTCTTATCACCGATACAGATAAAAATTTGCAAAAAAACGGTTTTAGAAGCTCAAAAATCATTATTTGTGAGCTTCGAGCTATTATTGTAGAATTAAACATATAAATAGATAAGAAAATGTGGGGTAAGTGATATTAGACTATTTTTAATTTTATGGGGTTTGTAATCAGCAATATATCGAATTCGTTCTGTGAATATATTAAAATATACTACATATTAAAGTCGGGCTTATAATTTTGTATTTCATTTTTCTACTAACTATACTCTAACTGTATTGTTCCAATACTGTAATAATTAATTCTAACATCATTCTGTTCATACCCATTTATTAAAACATGCTAGATTGTGTAATATTATTTTATTTTTTTGTTCATTTAATAATGTAACATAACAAAGAACGTTATACTGAACAACCACCCGGAATTCCAGATGTCCAGTTCATACCCACCGAGAAGGGCAAGTACATCTTGGTGCTGCGCGGATTCACGTACTCGCAAGTGGGCGGTCGGTTCTTCTACTGCTCGTCCAAGCACATGGGGTGCAGGGCGCGCGTGCGGCTCATGTCGGGCAAGCTGGTGGAGTCCGGTGACGCGCACAACCACGCGCCGCCCTCCCACGCGCGCTGCGGCAACGGCGCCTTCGTCCAGCTGCGACCGCGCTCGCAAATCACAGCCACCCCAGCACCCATCCTGCCCACACCCCTACCCTCCCCCCGACCCGCTTCCCTCGCCCTCCACGCCCTCAGCTTCCCCAGAATCATGCCCAAAACTGACCTCTGGCATCGACCCACGGCTACCGAAGAGAAAAAAGAGCAATAATATTATCATTGTTGGTTAAATGAACACTGTATATTTAATCAGATTTTATGTATTTCCGCTTAGCGGATTTAAGTTGTTAGAGGACTTTAGTTAATAAGCCCCTCAGGTACTGATACCTGAACTGCCGTCCGCGTATCGTCACGACTAGGTGTAAAGCTGAGGCACTGTTCTTAATATTGAAAGCTATTAAAACGAATAGTAAATGAAGAATGTTATAGGTAATTTATTCGATGATCTCCAAAAGTCTATGTAGATATATATTTTGAAAACTAGATAAGTTAATTTAGATCTAGGTTTAGTGACAGTGATACTTATCATTACTTGATACGTAATTTGGTGATATTTTGTAATAAATCATATGAGCCTTATTTTATTCGTTCTTTAGAAGTAACTTTCTACTTATAGATATTTTTTATTATAGTTTATATTTTTATTGCAGTTTGTGTATATCTGATGTATTATTTTATATAGATTGCTATGATATGCATTAAAGTTTAAAGTTGCTTTAAACACATGTTTTATTTATGCCCGTCGTCGTTCTGGTAAGGTTGTTGGAGTTCGATTGTCTTATTAATTTGTTATAGTTTTGTTAAAATGGGGCTATTGTTGTATTGTAGGTGTACGATACGTGGAGAACAGGTACGGTAGGCCTTGCCTGTACATAGGCGCTCACGGATTTAGGAAGGAGTATTCCTCCGGAGCGCGCATGTCGTGGCGGTGTCGCAAACGAGGCTGTCCTGCCACCGCCACCACTGTGGATTACCAGCTGATATGTACTAAATACGAACATAAACATTAACTAATTTATTCCGTACATGTTATAAAGTTAAACTCGTTGGCTTAGTCGTCGCAAGTACAAGGTCCTGGATTCGATTTCCGGGCGGGCAAGGTGCTTATAGGTTTTTAAGCAGAAAAATCTCAATATTAACTCTGACTAGAAATGTGCCGGGCAAATGGAAATAAACCCGCCACCTATTTATTACATGGGATAAAACATAACTAGCGAAACGAGGATGAATTTCAGCTCTAAGCAGCTTCGGGCATCAATCCAAAAGGCGTGAGTTATGTATTTTGTGTTATAAAGTAGCACGCGAGCTTGCAGACTCATGATAAGTGGCTACTGCAGCCCATGACATTTGTAACCAAGGTTGTTGTGGTGCTTGCTACTGCAAAGAACCAAGTGCATTTGCTGCGATTTTGCTTATGTTACCTTTATGCTATATATGAAACAGTATAGAGAACATTCTTTGTTTCACGAGACCGAACATGAACCTTCTACTATAGTAATATCTGGTTAGATATGACATAGAATATTAGAGCACTGGTTAATAAGAGCATATTATTTATTTATGTAGAGCTTAATATTTCGGCTATATCTGTCGGAATATTGTCTGGATATCTAATGAATTAGATGATTTAGTAACAGTGAGACTGAGTTTTACCAATTTCGTACTTATTTTCCTCTCTACATTCATAAATAAAAAACCGTATTTATTATTATGAAAATACACAATACAGTGAGAAAATTATTATTAATTAGACGTCTTAACTGATGTATTATTTATACGAATAAATTTATTACTATTTTGGCGTTGTGACTAAACATATTATTATATAGTTATAACAGTTATTCAATGATAAATATTTGCTAAGCATATATGATATAATTCGATACGAGTACCAAGTGATGATAAGTAATTATTATGTCGTGGTTATGGCTGTTGAAATTACCAGTTCAAAACTTATTTACTAGCCTAGAGTGTGATCCGATGGAGTAACTAAATGTTAGGAATCTCAGTGATTATTATATTTATATAAAATTATTTTAATAAATCTTGTGCAAGAGTTTGGTAGCATTAGATAATTCTTAGAATAATAACACCGTGTGCCTTTTACATTTGATAAAAAATATAATAATAAATGTATGATTTATGTTAAATATATTTATAAAATATAATTTCAAAAATGGAATATTGTAGACTTCAAAATTCCATCCCTCTTTTCACTACCTTTAGGTTTGAGGCTTCCTTAGTGGTCACCTATTGTGTTAAAAGGAACCCATATGTACCCATATAAATTTTAATTACCCATGTTCATGGTCCTAGCTCCAGCAGTTTGAGCTGTGCATTGATATTTCTGTCGTCTGTCAGTCAGCCTTTCTCGTTCTTATTATATATATATATATATAGAAGATAGATAACGTGATAAATCCTCCTTGCGTCGTTTCCCCAATGCTGGCTCCCCATCATGACTTCAGGTTCCTCCTTATGGTGTTACGCCACCTATTCCGACTTTTGGCGACATAAACCGCTTTCGCAATGTCGATGTTGAGGGTGCTCCGTATCTGAACGTGATCAATAGTGTATATAAATTTACTTGCTTTTAATATCGTACTATAATATATGGGTATATTTATATTTTAATTCAACATCGGTAGGTGTGAAAGATGTTGTTTGAATAGTAAATATTATTTAACTGTTTGTTAATCAAATTTCTAAACCGAATCTGGTAGTACTGGGACGTACTTTTGTACATTGAGAATTTAATTTCTGTTTACATTTAATTTATGTGTGAAAGTAGAATAAAAAGTACTTACAGTACTTTAAATTTTAATTTTTTATTACCGATCCTTGGAATCTTAATTGTAATAAGAGATTTAGTAGAGTTGAGTTACAAAAAAAAAACAATTGTTTCTCTGAACCACTATTAATTTTTTTAGTTAATATAGAAAGTAATTAGTAATTGCATGAGTGTTAGTTAATTTAATTAATTCAAATGAAATTGTAATTTGTTGCTGTATTAAGCCTGGACAGATAGATATCTCGTTTCGAGTGTATAGCATGGTGAAGGTGATACAGCTGAGTTGTTTACTTCGTCTCTCTATTCTAGTTGCGAGTTTCCACCGCACCTGGAAGGGGACCACGATGCTGGTTTATCAAGGCCAGCGGTTTTCCAGGAACTACCAGAATGGCGACAAGATCTCCTGGAAATGCAACAAGCCGTCCTGCATTGCCCGAGTCAACACATACGGCAACAACATCATCTCTACCAAAAACGGTCACAATCACGATGATTTTCTTACTGCGTTTAGGAAATCTTAGCGAGATAAATAGTTAATCAGTGAAATTTGATAACCTCCGTGGCGCAGACTGTGATGAGCCGGTTTGCGAAACGTGGGGTGGCGGGTTCGATTCCCGCGGTGAGACGTATTTTTCTTGTTTGTTTCGAGTCTGGAAAACATTTACGGGTGGTAGAACATGAATATGTCCGACTGGATCGGTGCCACCGTCAGACCAATTTGTGCTGTGAAACAGTAGTGTACGCACTATTTGTGTTTCGGTCTAATGGTGTGATAGTCAAGATACGCAGTTCGACCAATGTCCTCAGAAGTAGCACCGCATCTGTGGTTACAGACTTCATGGGCTGCAGTGGCCACTTACCATCAGGTGGACTGCAAGCCCGTGTGCTACTTCATAACATAAAAAAAGAAATTGCCGTAGACAGGTCCTTCTGTCACACCAATATATATTTACTGGAAGAAGTAGCAATCGGACTGCAATGCTAGTGATGTGATTAGGCAACATAAAAATGTATTAAAGGTGGTCCAAGTATAGCATAATTATATTTTTAGCGTCACTTTTTGTATTGTGCACGTAATGACGTGCCTGATGAATGGAGCTGGAAGATGAATGACGATATACCTCAATTAACTGCAAGTGTTTTGCAATTATTAAATGTAAAATTAGTGATGCGCTGCTGTAGGCAGCTGGACACAGCCTGTAAAGGTAATTCAAACATTAAAATATTAAATAACATTTCCTTTTCCGTCGTCTACTATTAATATCTGTCGGTGGATTCAATGCTTACATCTCATACATTTGTTTGATATTTTTGTACCTTTTATAACCTCAGATTTTCCTCATTTTTATCTTCTCATGGGATGGAAAAATCTTGAATCGTATTTCTTATATCGAGGAAAGGAGACATGAATGGATTTAAATATAAAAAATCACACAAGCTGAATTATGTGTAACAGCTCTTAATTTCAATTGTATATTTTGAAAAGCTAAGAATGTGTGTGGATGTGAATTATACGTTTAATTATATGGATTAGTGTTTGTGTGAGTGTTTCGGTTCATCTTCATTTTCTATCATTAGGTTAATATTATATCATTATTATTATAATCTAGCGTTATGCGGAAAAACGCGTTTTTGCTTGTCATTGTGATATATTTTTTAATGGTATTAGGGCTGCCCCATTGTTAAATGAGACCGAAACATAACTAGCGATAACATTGGTAACTGGAAGTCTGCTTGCAGCTTTGATTAAATAAAGGTCTGAGTAATGTCTACTTATTATTTATTATGATCTGGGAATAGAACTTAATATGCCAAGATGAAAGAACATTCGTAATAGGTCACAGTGTAGGAATTTCTCTATTAGTGCGTATTCGTCATGGATATCCCAAAATTAATTCTCGTCGATAGCTAAATTAAAGAAGGGCATATACTCATAGTTAAGTGGCCTGCAAACGATACGGTAATGATAATTATAATTACGATGGTAATGATTTGAGGATATTCATTTTAGTCTGCGTTTAATTAATCTTTACTTTTCTTTGCTTTAAATTGAACACGCATGAAATTATGTACTTTTTTAGATTTGTTATTTTCAGGAGATGTCAGTCAGCGTATCGATATTTTACTAACAATGTCTGTTATTTTGTGAATTCTTCTTAGCCATACTATATGTGTATATATTACTTGTTTGATGTATCCTAAAATAAAAAAAGATCTCAGCTAATTCTATTAGTTTTAGAATCATGAGTGAAGGTAAATTAACCTATTTCACGTCAGTATTTTTGTACTCGTACTGTGCGATACGTGTCGACATTACAAGTAATAAGAAAAAATTAAAACGTGTAAAAAAAAAATTAAAAAGTTAATAAAAATAAATGTTTTATTTTTATCTTTTATTAATTTTAATGCAAGAGCAAAGAAAAGATAATGTTAAGCCTTAATATTTTCTACAATACGCAATACGATTTAGACAATACTAAGGCATTTGCTATGTAGCGATGTAATTATTGTAGACTATTATCATTTATAATATATATTTACATTTACATTTCCATAACTTATATGTATGGCAAAAAAACGTAAATAGGATTTTAAACGCGTTAATAGTAATCGCATAGTATTATTAATAGTGTTCGTATCGTATTTCAATATACGATACAGCAGCCTAATGCCAATACACAGCTCGTACTACATTTTTTATTGAAAATAGGGTATGCCGTCCACCTGATGTGACCATTACAACCGTAACCGTAACCATACAATGACATTAAAGTTTGCATGAATAATAAATATAATCATTCAATCCCTAATTTGAGCCCGCGAGGTCAACGTGATCATTATTGCTTGTATTCATGAATAGATTCATTTGTTATAAATATGTCGTCAGTTAAAATTAAAATGTAACATATTGTATTTATTGTTACTAAGTAGCACATGGGATTGCACTCTACTTGATGGTAAGCAGCTAATGTAACCTATAACATCTGTAAACCTGTGTGCGGTGCTACTCCTGAGGTAATAGATAGAACGCCTCGTGTTCGGCGTATGCTGGCTATCACACCCTTACACCGAAACCCGTACGAACGCTACTGTTTCACGGTATAAATAGGTGTGACGGTGGTACCGACCCAGTCGAAAATGTTAATGTTCTACCGCGGTAGAACGCTATATTAAAATTGGGCAGAATATGTAGTAGATTCTTTTTATTTATCAACTCGAGGGTTGGTAAGAAATACTTTATAGTAGGTTCGCATAGGTTCTTGTCATCCGACCATTTGCACGCTGCGTGTCAGATTCGTTCGACTTAATAATCCGACTTTTCAATCCACAACAAACCGAATCAAATTTAATTTGATCCAGTCCCCTAAAAGCAGTTGCTCTCTACGAAGCCCGCATAAGAAGAAGTCCTCGAGACCTGCAGTCCCTATCTGCATATATTCTGTCGTTCACATATACCACGGCACTAGGGCATCATGTTGTGGCGATGCGGACGTCAGCCGAAAGGGTGGAGAGTCAGAGCGAAGAACGTGGAGGGAGCGCACATCCAAGTTACTTACAATAATCACAATCACACAGATTTTAAACCATTAATGATAAATTCTAATTTTATAAGGAAAGAGCTAAAAAGACAAATTGATCCCTATTTTTTACCAATTATGAGGAAAGGAGAGGAATGGAATATTGTTATCAGATAACTCTATGGATATTTATGTTTTTAGATTTGGCGCACCTGCAGTGTTACTGTACCAAGAGTCGAAAGGGCAACCGCGTGCTGGTATCGGAAGGCAGCAGCAAGTCAAATAGGAACTTCTGGGAACTCAGGAACGAGCTTCTGCTGGATTTGTATCAGTGCGCGGCTACGGGCATCCTGGCCGTGTAAATGGCTGTGTATTCATTCATCACGAACAATTGTATTGTAATAGTGTCTATGTATATTTTATAACGTGATAGACGGTGAAGAGCTCTATAAATCGTGAGTGTGATCTCCGCGGCGAGACAAATTTCTAACTTTGTGGCTGGAAAATCTTAAAAGTGGTAGAACTTTTATGTTCCACTGGGTTGGTACCACCGTCACACTAATTTGTGGACCGTAGTGTTCGCATTACATGTGTTTCGGTATAAGGTTATATATGGTAATCCGGCACATGCAAAACACGAGGCGTTTGGTCTATGTCCTCAAGAGTAGCTCCGCATCTGTGATTACAGATGTCATGGGCTGCATTTACTTACCATCAGGTGGACTACTTCAAAACATTAAAAAAATGTGTAGAAGATCCATTTACTATTTTGAATATTTGTAAGTTAAGTTAAACTCACTGTTACTGTAGTTACGTACTCCACTTTTGTCTAGAGAATTTTAAAAATTTGGGACCTAGTATCTAAATTAGTGTAAAAAAATTGTTCACTCTATAAAATTTAAAGCTAAACAGATTATAAAACTTGCTGCTCTTGCTGAAATATAGTAGTACGGAAACGAGAAAAATTATTTAAAACAAATCACCCTTATTATTTTTCTATTTTTTTTTATTTTTGTAGTTAGTAGTAGTTCGCTATAAGTGGTAGTAGTAGTAGTTAGTTTTCTGAAGTAGCAAAGTTTTTCTATCCGTTATTGGATATCTGTCCAACTTGGGTTAAAATCACGGTCGCGAAATCTAACAATATTAAAGAGTGACAGTAAATTCCTTTGCTATTTCAGAGCTTTTAAGACATATGCGTATATTTTTTCTGTTCGCTTCGTAGCAAGTTCGTAGAACGCGCATGCTTTTTTATTATTTAAAGGATGTATGTATAATATTAATCCTAACTGGGCTGTGGACCTTAATACACCATAGAGTCCACAATGATTAGTATTGAAAATATTACTTTGTGGTTCTGAACAGATTTGAAATTTAATTTAATTTTTAGGGACTAGCTTACTAACACCGCATTACTGTACAAGTAAATTTGGCAATCGAGTGTTGGTGGTGGCGGGGCATCGGTTCAAGTTCATGAAAGAGAACTACGGAAAGTCGCGATGGATCTGCATCAAGACGCAGCACCGCTGCAAAGCGTTTGTGATCACCGTTGACGATGCTATCATCAAACTAAGCGGGGGGCATACTCACTAACGCTCCAAGTTCATGTGAAACAGTACTCCCTGTTTATCATTTTCTCCTTTACTGTAATATGATATGTACAAGTGATGCATTCCAACTTATAGTACCGGCAACGAGTGGTGTGGGGCCGTCTATTTAAGTGAAAAATAAAGATTGGTATATAACTACCAATTTCGAGAACAGCCCCACCTACTGGGTTAAATTTTTTATAAACAGTTATTAAATTTGCAATGAAAACAATGCGGGCCACTTATCATAATAAATATTATCCTACTTTTGAACTTGTACCAAGCTATACACATTTACAATATTTCAATGAAATCAGTACAATAGTTTTTGATTGATTATTAGCATTGAACGTGTTACATGAATTTTTTATACAAGTATATAAAGAAGATAATGTCATAATGCGTTTATATGTAGAACTGTCTTGGTTACCATTTCTACCAAATAGCACGTTTAATGTTTTGATATTATAAAACGCGCATGGGATCTCATCTCCTGCAATGGATGTATTTTAATGATAGTTATAAGTAAATAATATACGGGTGACCGGCCAATAAAAGTGGCCGGTCTAAGATGTAGTATGATGGGAAAACTGTATTTTTTAAAAGGATGTAACAGTTATTTTTCGGTGAAATGTATGTAGCATCGCATTTTAGGAACCTTAGAATATAAAATATCTTAGGGTTAACGAAAGAAAATTCTCTCTTTTATTTTAAATATATGTGATAACGATTTTTAGTAACCATGACTATAGTGTGTGTGTGTGTGTGAATAAAATATTTTTTTATGTTTACTTTATGCTCTCTAATAACTATATTTTTCTGTAAATCAATTAATAGGATATTGTCTGTTTATATTTTCATCCTGAGTTCACGTAAAGATTTAAAAAAAAATACTCAGCAAACATATATAAGCAAAATAAATCAAATATTTTCCTGTCAGTTTAAAATAAAATATTGTTTTGTAAAAATAGAAAGAAAGATTGAATGAGCTATATTATATGTAGCATTTTCGGGTAAAATTTATTTAAGAATATTATTACCTTCGATTCTTTGAACTCCTACAGACTTGATTTTATTAATTGTATACAAATATCGTAATCTATATATTTTGCTATCGCGTTATCGCTGTCTTTGTGTGGTAGGAATATTGACTAAATGTCAAGTAGCTTAAGAAACGTGAACAATGTAATTGTAATATTTGATGTACTTATTCATTATTAAATGTATGTAAAAAAACTGTATTGTAATTAGTGATCCTACGAGCAGGCGCCGATAGTATGGGTATAGAATATTTTCATGATGTTTCTAGAAATGTTTATAGTCTACGTGTAGCTTAAAGTTTTGCTTTATATTTTAGTAGACTTTACATCAAAATCCGTTGGGGCGTCATGCGCGCTATTGTTATCAGTATAGTATATTAGTTAACGACACGGAAATTCCTTACATAAGTGTGTGTCTCTTAGCTTATCTTCTTCTCTAGCGTCTCTAGCTTACATGGCATTACATTTTAATTTATTTAGACCATTGAATTACAAATTTACAATTGCAACGGTTCCCATACCAAGTAAAAGCTTGTGTCTTAGGAACCAATTATGTAAAAAAAAACCTAACATATTATCGTTACGGCTTCTATTTAGATAATTATTTTGTTTTATCAAAAATACCTGGTAATTTAATTTGTGAGCTGATATATCTTCGCTGTAGAATATTTCCATGATATTTGGAAGGTGTTTCTAGAAAAAAGGCAAATAAAATATTTATGTATTAGTCTTTCAAATATTATATTTAAATTCGATTAATAAAATAATATCAAGTTACGCGCGTGTAATACTTAGTTCGTATATGTTTGCAGCGCCGCCCGCTACGAGTGCGCTCAAGTTCGAGACGACCAAGTTCGGGAACCCCATCATAACGTGGGGCAGCTATCGGTTCATAAAGAAGCTGCAGCGGCGCATGAAGACCTGGTGGGAGTGCACCGCCAGGAAGAGCAACGGCTGCCGTTGCGTGGCGGTAACAATTAACGACCGTCTTATTAAACTAAACGGCTGGCATAACCATTGATAAAAAAGCTGGAGCTTGAACAAAATTATTAAGACTTGAAACGCATCTGTTGATAGACAAACAACGAACTAAGTTTAAGATATTTGGAGCTGGCTCCACCACTTGCTGATAAACTATGTGATATGTAGTTATCTGTTAGATACATATCACTCACGTTGGCGGGAAGTGGTGACATTGGCGAAAGCCTGAAAGTTTGAAACACGAAAAGAAAACTTTGAAAAGAGAGGTTAGTGTTTTTGAGGTACGAATCGTTTTGTATAATTCTAGTTGTATTTTATTTTATCCGTTAATTGTATATTGATTTACAGAAAATCAGATTTTCGAATATTATAATGAATGCAACGAAGAGAAAGCTTTAGTATTACTTGTCATAGTATTTATTACAGTGTTTATGATATGGTTTTTTGGCGGGAATTTTCCGAGTGCCATGTTGGGTGTTGTGTTGGAATATTTAATTAGTTTATGATGTCTTTAGTGTTATAAGTGGTGATGATTATCATATTAAGTGATTGTGGAGTGGACTAATTATGTGTAACGGCAACATAGACACTTGCGTAGTGTAAAAACTGGGTCTTCCAAGCCAGTTAATTTCTATCTGTGCGAGCTGGTACTAGGAGTTTCCTGTCGAATACTCCAAGAACAATATTAAAATGTGCATCACCAACGTT
>DWIE01000679.1:0-13437 GCA_018248235.1 Choaspes benjaminii | reverse complement strand
CAGATGTCGTGGGCTGCAGTAGCTACTTACCAGCAGGTAGACTGCAAGCCCGTGTGCTACTTCATAACATAAAAAAACATATAGCACCAGACCAGTTAGTCTAGCTAAAATGATCATAGATATGTATAGCGTCTCCCCGTTAGATTAAAAGGGACAAAGGAAGACTGTCGGCGGCAAATCCGGCAGGGGAACTTTTGATCAGTGTTGCTAGGAATATGAATATCGTAGTTTTAGCCCAGGAACAGACGGACGATTTTTTAATTAAGCCTTTGTTTGCGAATTGATGGATAGAATTTATTTGCAGGTATCATAATGTCACTGCATTAAATAAGTATTTGAATAAACATGTCATTTGTATTTAGAGATTAATAAGGATGTCATAAATTTCATGATAATTTAATAAAGGCAAGAATATGCGTTTACTCTCGTCGTCAACAATCATAATTTTAACTTGTTGTCTTCGAGTTACTCGGTTAAAATTATTTTTTAGGGACTTCTATGGGTGTTTTAATAATTGTAAGAATTTCCAAAAATCTTCCCTCAATGCTCACTTGCAGTATAAAACGAACCTGCTAATTTTCACGGTCCTAGTTTCAATAGTTTGGACTACGCGTTAATACATCAGTTATCTTTTTTTACTCATATAATATAGGTATAATATAACGTGTACATTATTAAATATAACTCATCTAGTTAATAACCATCCGAGTGACCTTATAAATACTTATAAGTTGTAAATATATTTGTATACACAAAACATATTCAGCGAAATTGTTCAAGCCGTTTGGGAGGAGAAGAATATCTGAACAAATCCTTAGTTTTCTTTAATAACTTCTCATTTCGACATTTCTACAAATTGAGGAATTCCTCCTGGTACATGAGCACTAACATTTCTGATACACTTGTTAATTAATTAAGTGCAAATAGATTATAGTTTGCAGCTTTTGATTTAACCTCAATTGCGTGATGTTTGTCGATTGCTAGACGTATTCCAATAATAGTGCACGTTCTGACTGATCCGCATTTGTAGAGCACGCTCTAACAAACCGCTAGGTATTTCAACGTACACAATACCTACGGTATTTGCAGTTCTAATACTCTCCGTTAACTTCCATAACGCAGTACGTTTATCGATGCTTATTGTCTGCACAGTAACCTATGTGTTCCTGATAATATTGGAACTGGATCAACAGGCGTAGCTACAAATATACGTGAATTTAACGTTGCTGCGCATGGAATGTTATATCAATTAGCTATCGTTTGATTATTTGTACTTTTATGATTAAACAATATACATACGAGTACATTTATTTTAACTTTTTCTCGTAGCTTAATTTGTGTTGAAATATTTAATTAAAATGGAATGTTTTATTTTTGTATCCCTTGTGTGATTAGCTTGGCGATATTATATTTACTGATATATCTCTAAATATTTTCATCATTTTGTAAAGATTTTATGCAGCGAATGTTGTTTAACATACAATATATTATATATTTGCAATATGCAGAGACCTCTATTGTGGAAGGTGTCGCGGCAAATCCCTCTATTCAAGCGGCAGCGAGAACATCATCTAAAGAAGTGTCCAGGCTACCGCGGATTTCATTCCCAAGCCTCGGATTACGTTCACAGCTTTATACTACCATCCCTGTAGTGATTTTTAAATTCTGCGTATACTGACGTTGATCTTGTTGATATTTTAAATTTGTTTTTAAACTATTTGTACCACATCTACATAGAATATTGTTTGTGGTTATATTATACGAATTTGGAAACCTAGAAATTTCCGTCGATAAATACTCTCCAAAGCTTCTTTGCAATCAAATATACATTATAGGAACACATACGTAACATAAAGATAAATTCATTCATATTGAACTTTTTTTAACACTATTGACATTTGGTGTGGCTGTTTAATTTACATTCAAAATATAATTGTCTGAAATTTACCGTATTATTTCATAATGAAAAAACTCACTTAATGAAGCACCTTCAGTAGCATGACGTCGTATAAATAACCTGCGTGGAGATAGGGGAGCTTATAGGTAAAGTTATGTCGTTGGGCACAAACGTTTACGGATGGGTAAATAGAGCACACGGGGCAGTAGGTCCGCGGCGCATTGTTTGTGTCCGTTCGATGCTTCAGTATAAACATAAAGTATTTACATAATGCCTATTTTATTTCAGCTTTTCAATTTGTAGCCTCTTTGTATACAAATAGGACGCAGTCCGCGTCCGGTACGATTGTCAGGTATGGGGATCAGGTCTAAGAAAACAATGGTCTCGCAAATAGAAATGGAACAAGTGTACAAGTACAGTTAAACATTCACTTGCATATATATGTATATCACAAACTTGTATATAAATACATTTGACGAAGAATAAATTAGGCATGTAATTTAATGAACTCTAATTCATTAGCAGTTACTCTTTTCTTATGGGATATTTATGGCATGTACAAGTATCACTCATTCCGGTATCCCACCGTTGCTTATTTAGGATTCTAATTTTGAAATATCTAATGTTGTGCATTTTAAAAATCAACCGTTTATACCAATTGCGAAATTTTTGCATGGACGGTAAAATAGGTCGCAGCCAACCACGGTAAAATTTAGGCGTCCCTCGAAAAGGAGAGCAAAGAAAAAAGGGAAAACTGTTGAGATTACTTTTGTACAGTGTGTTGACATTGCAAGCTTTTATCACCCTTTTTGTAGGGGAGAAATCTTTTACACATATTTAAATAGGCAAACAATACAGCCCTGAGAGCAAATAGAAATAGTATTGTATAAAAGAAAGTGTTGTTTTCAATTTTGCTTAGTTAGTAAATAATGATTGTTTTTATTCACAATTTAAAATGAGATATGGTTTGACCAACGCTGTATGATATATGTGTAAGGCTTACGTTAAAGATTTAAAATTATTTATAATTGAGCTAACACTTACAATTAAAGTTAAGATTTACGTAGATGCTATGCACCATGGTCAGTAATATTAAAGTTTGATAACCGTTCGCAAAAGACACTCTCTTCGGGTTACGAAAATAATTTTTCGAAACAATCCCTGAACAAATCTCGTTGTACAAACGAGTAACCGGATCAGGGAAGATGACACGCCATATTTTAAGTATCGGCGGAAAGTCGACTTGAAGGCGACACCTGGAGGAGGAGACAGATGCTCACCCCGTCGCCTACACAGATTAGCCACACTTGCAGTCATTTCAATCAGGACGCCGGAGTTACATGTATAGTAATATCAGGTTTTGTTTAAGTTACGAATAGCTTTAATGGTATTGTAGAATGTATTGAAGTGTATCAATTTTCATCTTTGACTCACTTGTTCAATTAACATTAAAAATATAAATATTAATACTCCATTTCCAACATTAGGTTTTTGGTAATCGAACTTTCGTAATCTCTGAAATGGTAGACAAATTTTAGTTTGTTACTAAAATAGAAATACTGCCTATATATTTATTGACAAACACACATATGCTTACAAAAATAATAAATATCGACATAAAGTTACAAAACAAAAAATGTTTCATGTTCATTCTATACATTCTTATAAAACATGTTTGGGTGAAAACAGACAAGGAACTAGACACACACTTAGAAACAGTTAGAAATTGTCCGAGAGATCAGGTCCGTTTGGTGGCTGTAGTACCCCCCCTCTTTATTGATATTACGGTCGGCGCATTAAGCACTCCACGCGTTGTGTATTGGCTTTCACGGAGGGCACTACAATAAAACTGAGGTAGAGGATCATACGAAGATACCCGCGGTCTGGCTAACTAGCCCGCATCAATCCGCTTCGTTAAAAGCTTCTTTAAGTGGAGTTAAGTGGGCCACGTCTGTGAGTGTTGTAAAATTATGGCCTTTGCAATTCATCAGGGTTCGTTGTTAAGTTGTGTGAAAATGGTTTTAAAATTTTTATTGATAAACTATATCTATACAGTTAAGCAAAAATCGATAAATTATATATTCAATTATTATTCAAGATATTTATTATTTAATCTAATATCTTTACATTTATGAAAAGAGCGCGGATGTTCATGAAATGACATTAAGTTTCCAATTTATTTTTAACGCTTAATCATCGTGATCAATTGAAAGGAATTCAAATATTATTAACATTATTATATAATTAGACTATATCGTCAATATAAAACATAAATTTCAATACCTAAAATCCAGCTGCATAACAAACTATAAAATAAAAATCAACTTCACATGCTATCAAGCTCCAATGAAGAGCCACTTCAGGCTTAAACTGTTTATGGAAAGTCATAGTCGAGAATATTACTTTACAGAAACTAAAATCCTATCAGGTATCATAAGGATATTTTGCACGTTACGGAGGTAACGTTATTATCTAGATAGCGGGCTAATATAACAAGGTACTGAATATATAGTTGGGGCGTGAAGGCAGACGTTAACGGAGCGTGGTGTTCCAAGGTGCAGCCGGCGGCTTGCAATAATGAGAGAGCTTCCATTACGGATAAGAACTTATATGTATCTGAGGACGCGGTCACCGGCAATCGTCGTCTGTAATTGCATCCGCTTCGTATGTGCACTCACTAATTCACAGGGGCTCTTTTTACCTATCATTTCAGACGAGGAAGCCGTTTAGTTGGAGTCGGAAATAAGTGTCGTTTTGTCCGATTTACTGGAGGGGCAGATGCTATCCTAATATTATCGGCTAAATGACGATTTTATACTCCAAATGGAATTCTTCGTTCCAAATAAGATTTTTAAAATTAATGCCTGTAAAGATATAGATTTTACAAAGTTTAAAGTTTATATTACAAACATTTGGGTCAACAATTAAGAACCAATTAAGTAAGACTTATTTGAAATATAATATGGATGAGTAAATCTAGTTAAGTGACCACTACTAGCCTGCTCAATTTTCTTAGCATAGAAGTTTCCTGTGCCTTCGCTTGGGATAAAAGTTTCCAACGAGATGCCGTCGTCTGACCGCGAATGCCACAACAGCTGCCAAACTTAGGGACACTTTAATTAGTATTTGCTACAGTTAATAAGTCACGACCAGTTTGAAACCTAAGCCTAAGATTCCTCCTATAAAGAATTTAAATGAAATGGTTGTTCATTTTTTGAATAAAAAGTTTTCCGAAGGGACGTAAGGAATTTGTTGTTTGTTTTAATAAGGGAAATATTAACTTCCGATAAAACTTCATACTGAAAAAATTTCATAAGATTCATTTTAAGTTTATAATAAACTTGCGACTTGTTCACTGTTTTGAGAACAACATAAAGCTAAACAGATTATATTGGAACAAAAGTAGCCATATTAGTAGCAACACAACTTCCTAATAATATTTCTCATAACCGACACTCATTCGTAGAATTTGAAGCATCACTTGGGGCTAGAACTACCTGATAACATTTTGAGTATAAAAGCGAAAAAGAAAATTCGCTAAGGTATATTAGCTTTAGTACCGACTACAACCTATTCGGGATTTCCCTGTAAAGCCGTTTTCAATAGATGGCGTCGGGTAATAAGCTCAGCGATGGGCTATTACGAGGCTACGAGAGAAATTCGTATCGCAGTGGAGCCTACGGAGTATCAGTGGTGTGCAATTTTTATGGAACGGTCGCTAGATCGGAGCGTGCAAGCCGGTCACAATTGCAATCGATTAGAAGTAGCCGGGACCTGTCTGCAAATTATACAACAATTGTTCGCCGCGCCGCTCTCCACGATATGTCCAGTCATTTCCAGCAAAATGCTCTCCAATTCCACGTTTTGTTCGGGAAAAATAAATTTTATGTGTTATTTTTCAGAGTAAGCCTTGGGGTAACAGATTTCATCGAATACATGCGAGACATGTAATTTACATAGGTGGTGTTCACTATTTAAAATGTTTTTAAAACAATTTTGTTGCTTGTTAAAAATATTGAAATCTACCTATGATACAAAATATTTTAATTCTTATCAATGTATGTATGATTGTATATTATACCTTATAACAATTACAGTATACTTAGTTGATCTGATTAATCACTCCTTTCTTAATAAATGCCTCGTACTTCATGTGGTTGTGAAGGTAAAAGGCAGCTGCGGCTCCACGCTTCAGACTGGCGGTGGCGTGTTCTAAACCAACAAACCCTTTTCTTCGTGGGGATGAACACGACTTATCTAATGGTATGATGTTATTTTAAGGTGCAAGCTTGTTGCGAACGCTTACTCGCTCTTAGCTCTACGTTTGTACTGCGAAGACAATCCTAATCTAGTCATTGTTAGCGACATCTGTATCAGTTCCCTTCATCTAGCCCGCCTCGTACGTTATTGTTTGAGGCCTAACAGCTGCTTGAAGCATTAGACTGTTACGTGAGACAGGGATACCACGAGAAATTATTGTTATTTTCAAATTTACGTAGAATAAATTCTTCAAATTGGTAAATCTATTACTTTTTTATAACTTAAGTATAAAAGTTCATAAAGGCCGTGTAACTAAAATAAAATTATTTAATTAATATATTTAGATTATTGATAAAAGCAGCATCTATTAAAAACACAAAGGTGCGTCAGTTAAGCTTGTTATAATGTCATGAAATTTAATTGAATAGGGCTCGCTTACATTTTATGGCACGACAAAGCCCAAGCCACGGCGTTAATCTCTGGGGTAAAATCAATTGCCAAAAATTGTATTCGGCTAGACGTCATCCGTTTAAGTTGAAGCCTCAAGGGAAGGGGTTAAGTAACAGTTTTGTGCGCTCCGATTATAAGAGAGACTAAATATATTAGGCAATACAGTTTCCTGGTTTTGGATCATCTACAAAACTGTACATTTCTTTTTATTATCCTTAAGAGTACAGTGAGTCTTACACAGACTTCGAAGAGTTTATTTTTGTAAAACTTTCAAGGCAAGGCTTTTATTGAAAAATTTATAGAGCGCGTTTAAGAGCGTCACAGCGCGGACCGCCGCACCGTTGTGAGGACATCTCACTGTCCCTTTATTGCTTGCTTGAAATTAATGTCTCGACCTCACCGCTAAGGATTTTCAGCTTTGTGGGAACGTTTATCGGATTTTATTGCGTAAATATTTTACGAGGAAATGAACCGAGTAGGCAATAATATAACAGCCATCAGGGCGTCTATCAATTAATTTATATTGTCTTCCTTAAACATCTTTATTACATAGAACCTGTGTGAGGTTATTTCATAAACTAAATATTCCTTAAATAAACTGTAGTTAAATTATTTTTGAAATAAAAGACGCACGCTATGTCATTCCACAGTTTTTCAATTTCAAAATTCAGATGAAAGTTTACTCGAGTTTTAAATATAGAAGCTGTGTTCCGTTTCAATTATGTGACATAGATAAACACACTGTTGACGAAAGCGACATATTCTGTTTGACTTTACACTCTCATATTGTTTGACCTGAATTAAATATAAGTATCAATAGCAGCGGTTATTAACTAGTTTGTCAACATTACGTCCAGTTTGCCACTTCATGCAATGTGTGGAGGACGTAGCGGGATACGCGAGGTGGGTGTAATTTTCAGATTAGTTTGTTTAGTAGCGAGTCGTGCGCCGCTACGCCGCAAATATGTGGCCAATAATAATGACGTGCCACACGCCGCGCTGCGTGCCAACCCTGCCATCGAATTCTTTTGGCAAACTTTAACAACGTTCATTATTTCGTTATAATAGCTCGCTTGCCACTTGTTTAAGCTAATTAATATGCACCATATATCTCAAGTATACCTGGCATCACGGTCGTGCTATATTGTTTATATAAGGGTATGATTGTCTTGTTTATATGTTTATTGTGATAAAAAAACAATTTTCACATATTTTTCTTAGTACGTAATTTTATTTAATGCTTTGGTAGGTCCGGAATTTACTTACTATATGAAATAAAAGAGAGGCTTGTGAAATATACAGTACTATAAACCGATATCAAACCTGTGAATAAGCTCTTTCACGGCGTTCACAATACTAATTAATTTGACATATGAGTATATTTTGGTTCCTCGCGGTTCTGAAATATTTTATCAGAAATAAATGGTTTATGTCACAATATTGCAGTTTATTAGCCATTCAAATTTTTGAAAAACCTCTCTATATCAACAGTGCTTGAAAATAAATCAGTGCCACCAGATGTTTATTATCAGTTTCGCTCGCAATAAATAAAATCGTATTATATTCTTGAACGGACGATCTCGACGCTCTATAAATCATTTTTATTGTGCTGTCGAAGGGTCTCGGGTAATAGCGGAGTTCGAGGCTAAATTGGGTCGACTTACACAATAAATAGATAATTCTTCTTACTGTAAGGGTATGTTTTCCAATGAGAAGCATGAAACGGGCTGATTATGTCAGGCATATTTTTCGTGTAAAATACAATATGTACTCCAAGATTAGAAAGGTTATTTTTTCATATTATGACGTAGCACACGGTCTAACAGTCCACCTGGTGGTAAGTGGTTACTGCAGCCCAGGACATCTGTAACCAAGGGCGGTTCTGTGAGGTCAAAGAACATTTATGTTCTGGATATGCTGGCTATCATACGCTTGCACCGAAGCAGGTATTGTGGTCACGGTACCGTTTCACAGGAGAACTAAGTGTGACGGTGGTAGCGACCCGGTCGATGGTTAATGTTTAAGGTCCCAAAAAAAATTGACGCGCTGAGGGCATCGAACCCGCAACTTCACGTCTCACAGATCGTCTCATTACCGTTTGCGCTACGGAGATCGTCGTCGTATCAATATTTGAATATTGCTAATTTGTTTAATATATATCAATAGGAATGGCAATAGCTGGACCAGGAAGCTCTATATCGCTCTGATTATACTCTCACTTCAAAGTGTAAATCTAAGAAATATCGAAATATTATCCCTAATTAAAGTATATTATATATTATAGTATAAGTATTTGCTACGGTTCAAGATAGCTTTTGTTTATCAACTATATTGTAAGAGTTCCTATAGGTAATAACTGTTCGAAAAGTTCAATTTGTGTACTTATTTTTAAAATTAAATGGTTTCATAATATCTCAATTTCTTGTTTTTTATCGATTAATAATCTTACCCTTAAATGGTACATATAATATGTAGCTATAATTATTATCATACACCGAAGAGAACCGACATTTTCATAGTTCGCCAAAGCTTTTAATCTATATATATGCGTGAAAATTTTCAGGCGTATTCCTTGTACACTGTCGGTGAACAGAAAGGATGGATTTTTGAAACTCCAACCCCTAAGGTTACCACCGAATATACCTTTTTCACCAAAAAGATGATGAAAGTTTTTATGACGCCGTGAATCCGCGGTCGAAGAGTTCGTATCACAAAACACAACTTAAGGGAAGTTATATGTAATTATCACAAAGCATGTAGTTCTATTTCACAGAGTAGCTAAACTGAAACTCAGTTAAAAACTGTTCGCGGACATATTTATATCCCGAGAACAAACAAGAGATACCTTAAAGTTGTAAACGCAAATATTCATTCGTACAATGTTGGATAGTTCAAGTTCCCTCTTTCTCATTTGTGTGTTTTGTGTTTGAAATTCACTATAATTATATGTTAGAGGTCCATTTAATTTATAAAATATGCGAGAGTATTTACGGACTTTATTATTAAATGAAGTATGTTTGGACGAAACCTGCTTGTTTTTAATATTCTTTTACATAGCTTTGTTTCGCTCTAGTTTTTCTTTGTAGTAATTAGTAGTAGCTAATTAATAGTTTCTATCTTTGATTTCTGTAATTGCTAGGTGCATATATATCCAACAAGGTTTTTTAAATATTAAATTAAGAAAGTTACTTTTTTATGAAATGCTACTCAGATTGTTATTAATATTATTTTATACATATATATGTATGGCGCCTGCTTCTAGGCACTTATGTATTACTAGAAATGTTTAGAAGTCTTTCCAAAGTACCTTCACTAGACTGTTACATTTTTAGTGAAAGCGAGCGTATTGTCTGCGGTCCATTAGTTCCGTTCAATTAAAATCAGTGCACAATGCACGGGAAGAATGTTCATTTAGTTGGTGAAGCGGCGCGCGCGCTGCCACCGTGCGGAAACAATGAAAGCTTTGACATTACTTCCGGCTGTTACGCCGCGCGCTGCCCACCACGCCTCATTTCATCCCGCTCCTTCGGTGCGCGTGCCGTTCTTAAAACCGTACCGCCCTTTTTACAATATTGTCACAGGAGAATTGATACAACATCCCGCTACCGTTACAATAACTTTGACATTCTAATAGGAAACGCCGCGCTTTCAACGCATTGTTCGACGCTTGGTTTTCTATAAAGCCTTATAAAATGTAACGGTGTTTTAGTTTTTGCATAGAAATGTTGATGTGTATTTCTACGTCAGAATAACGGATATTATTCGCTACTGTAACAGAGAAATATATGAGCATATTGAATTAATAAATAATTTCTCCGAATCATCTCTAGCCATAATAGCTTTTTAGTACATAATAATAAAACATAACTCACGCCAGTACATACCCGAAAATGTCGGCAGAGGTGAAGATCACCCACTTTTTTCCAGCAATTTTTAGGTAATGGGTATGTAACAGGTGGCGAGCGTATTGCCATTTATCGGATACATATCCAAAGTCTGGGCTGTTACTTAATCTTTTCCAGTGAGAAAACGCTTAATAGCGCTTCCCCGGGCCCGGGAATCAAACCTAAGATTCCTTGTACAGCAGTTGCCGTATGAAAATAATTATTATTACTAATACGAAGGCGTTACGGTAAATAACTTCCTTATGATATCCTTAAGTGAAAGAATTATGCGTACAGAATCTGTAAAAGGAAAATTTCAATGCAATTACATTATACCTGAAGTCAGATTTTTAAATTAAAAACCTTTCTTTTATCCTCGGAAATTACTATAAAAATAGATTCATACTGTAACTACACTTAAAATTAGTTTCAGCCAAAGGCAAATTAATCTGGGAAGTTACGAAATGTATAGTTTAATTCAATGTTGCTCATTTAGGTATTTCAAGGAATAGTTATAAGATAAGATCCAAGGTAAGGTTGCGGCCGGGATAATACAAAGGACACCGTCACTAGCTTGTTAGAGGTCGGAAACGGTTGCTGCCAATCAGTGCGCTTCCGAGTCTCGATACAGGTTGCTAGGATTCAAATATTTCAGACAAACTGACTACCACATTAAAGTGAGTAAGAACTACTATATATATTATTTTAATCCTAAATCAAATGTTTTAATTAATTAATTAATTACATTTTATACGAATTCATTAATTTGAAGAATTTGCAACGTATTTTTTTATGTTTATAATTGTTGCTATTGCCATCTGTATTAATTTTATGTTATATTGGTGCTGTTGTCGTAATTCCCGTCCGGTACTGAGGGTACGTGGCATCTCGATAAAACCAATATGCATAATTTCAATAGTTATTCAGTGCCGTTGCCTCGCTTGGAATCTAACCCGGAAACTATCAACTAACAAAAAGGTTATGTTGGTGCCTACCTAGTAAATTGTAAAAGTTGTATCTCCATAAAATTATGATATTTTTTATTAAGACAAGATACAATAACTGTACTAACAACCATTGCGCGCATATGGAACAGCGCTACGTGGAATCCAATAAATAAATTACAATAAATGCAAAAGCACATTTCCGAATGCGGCCTGGCCGACAGTTTATTAAAAACAAACGCGGATAGCTGCACAGTATTTACGATTAAGCAGTAACAATACTGTACGCACGATAACCTTTATTGAGAGGATTAAACCGGGATACGTGTGCAAGTTCATTTATACAGGTGAACGCGCGGAACACTGCAGCGGGAATTCTTAAAAATCTACAAATCGTATCTGGCACTTTCATTTAGTAGTTCCGCAGTTATTTTTGTTTTTATTGTTAACCATTGCGTCTGTTTCTATGAATACTCAACTTTTAAGCTACAAATAAGTTATCATTAAAATTATTTATTTAATTCTCTTTATTAATTTCAACTAAAAACGAATTTTTCGACTATGTCTCTTTCCGCACAATAAACTGAAAAGCAATAGGAATCTACATACATTTTTGTGATCAATATCACGAACTCCGCAAATTTAACTATTGTACTTCTGGCTGACCCAGAACGATACAGTAGGGACTTAAAACAAGATAAAACTATCTTGATTTTATCATGTAATGTTTTCGAGAGCCTACGAACAATATTTAAATCAGATGTGAGTAAAAAACAGACTGTTTGTTATCCATTGATCAAATACTTGCATAATTATAGATACAATTTAAAAAAAAAATGTTATTGCAATCATAATTTGAGAGGGATAAAACAAATCAAGGTGCAGTCTAATTTATAGGGGTTCTGTAACTGGCTGGAGAACCCTAAAAGGCTCCGAATGTTTCCGTCGGTAGGTTTTCTTATTAAGCGCTGCTAGAAGTAATTGTGGCAGACTTACAAAGTTAACCGGTCGACGGTAAGCCGCTTGCGCGCGTAATCGTTATTTTGTCTGCGGACTTTGTAAGATGTTCGTTTTAATGCCTATACCCTCGATTTTAGCTCGTAATACGCTTATTAAATTTAATTGCCATATTGTTAGTGGGATCATACAATCGTAAATAATGAGGTACATTTAGACAATGATATTTACAGTTACTGTCATTACTAATGTATCCCAAAGCATATTTATTATTATGTATTTTCGAATAATATATATAAATATATTGATTGATAACAGGATGCGACTTCATTTTTCAAAAAAAAATCAGATAAAATATAGTTACACTACTTACTAACTTAATTTTAAACTATTACTTTAAACTTTAAACAATTCTTCGCGTTAATTATATTTTTAGTCTCTGCTATAAATATGCCAGCTTAACTTAAAGATATATGATTCTCTTATTAAGTTGTCTTGCGGAAGTGAATAGTGGCAGCCTTACAAAAGCTTACCGGTCGCGGTAAGCCGTGCTCATAATCATTTATTGTCTCCGGACTATAAAAATGTGTACCAATAGGGATACGTTAGCTTAATTGGGTATAAAATTTATATTTGCGCTCTTATGGAACCATGACATTTTGAAATTTTATTTAGATATTTATAGTCTCTAATTGGCTTTCATATTGTAAATGAATAATAAAATTTTCTCTGACATCAAAACCACTTCTTTTCAAAATTTTAATATAATCCGAATACAACTCTGGTACATATACATTTAAGTGAATATTAAATTCCGAAATGTAAAATTGCACAATGCTACGAATATGAATCCCATTGTCATGCTTTTACAACGCGAGAAATGTGGGCTTTCTCTGTATTGACGTGTGATTCAATGAAATAGCAAAGTTAACCGGTCAGTAGCTAATTTAACTGTCTAGTAACAAATTTAACTGTGTTATACAGGTCGTCTTTGCGAGTACCTGACGTCCCTCACGTTTAACTACAACGACTCGATGGTCGAACT
>DWIE01000678.1:0-13437 GCA_018248235.1 Choaspes benjaminii | reverse complement strand
TTTTTTTTTATGTTATGAAGTAGCACACGGGCCTGCAGTCTACCTGCTGGTAAGTAGCTACTGCAGCCCATTACATCCGTAACCACAGATGCAGTGCTACCCCTGAGGACATTGATCGAACGCCTCGTGCTCTGCGTATGCTGGCTATCACACCCTCACACCGAAACACAAGTAATGCGAACACCACTGTTTCATGGCACAAATAGGTGTGACGTTGGTACCGACCCAGTCGAACATATTGATGTTCTACCACCCGTAACATGTTTCGCTGTGAACGTGACCCTTCCACGGTTCTTTCCGTACAGTTTATTTAAGCTCAATTCCGCTACAATCTAGTTGGAACAACTGCAGTCTCTAAACAGAGAACGTTTTGTGCTCGCATATAATTTTTATCGTCGCGGATATCACACATTTTATATAACTGGAACTCAATGTCTACTTTTCTTTCAATATTTCGACCCAGCATACGCAGAATACGAGGCGTTTGATATATATCCTCAGAGAAGCACCGCATCTGTGGATACGATACGATAACAGACGTCATAGGCTGCGATAGCTACTTTCTATCTTTCTATCAAGTAACAACCAGGTTATTCTCTACCTGCTATCAACGAGTTGTCCTCTATTATAATCATATCGCCCGGAGATAACCAGATAATCTTGACACCTTGGTTGTAGTGGATAATATCGAAGGAAAAAAAGCACGGGGCCGATCACCTACCTGTTGGTCTGACCAAATTGTAAAAATAACTCTCATGACTCAATATGTCTACTGTGCTGGACATGCGGAAGACAGAGCGACGTGGAGAAGTCTCGTTGACACCTCGGTTAGGGCTTTTTAGGGTGGGCACGACCTTCAGCAATGAAGATGACGATGAAGAACAAGACAGCATGCTCGTGTCGTACACCAAAACATAAAAAATGGTATAAAAATAGAAAACAGAGTAGGTAACAACCAGACACCATCAGGAGAAACTACGAAGGTAAGAACTCAGGTATTTCAGTACTTTTTGAGATCGGTCACAGCGCTGCTATCCTTAGGGCTAAGTTGGTCTGCCTTTATATCCTCTGCATGTTCTCACACCCTTCAAACGAAAACGCAACCATTGCCAAAAGCTAGACAATTCAGTCTGCGAAACACGTGATCGCGGCTTCAATTTGTGGAGTGAGACAAGTTTTATTATATTTGTTCCGTCTGGCGAACTTTAGGGATGGTCGAACTTACTTCGAAGACGCTGGTACCAGTCTCGCTTAGTTGTAAAGAGTAATAAAAATGTTCGCAAACGTTTCTTGTGGTGTAAGTCATGTGTTGGACATGAAATGTTGGATCTTTATCCTCAGAGGTAAAACCACATCTGTGGTTTGTGGCTGTCCTTGGTAATAAATATCATGGGCTGTAGTAGCCACTTACCGTTAGGTTCACTGCAAGAAGGTCTATCGGTGGTAGAACCTATCCAGATTCGCCCGGGTAAGTACCACCACCGCACCTAATTCTGCTGTCTGTCAGCTTGAAGGGTGTGGCAGCCGGCACGCACACGATAAACGAGGCGACCAACTTAGCCCTCAATAGTAGCAACGCACTTGTGACCGACTTAGAACAGATCGATAGGTCTCTATTAATTCAGTTACGGTTTTAATGGGCTGTAGTAGTCATTTAATTTCACATGAACTGCATGCCCATTTGCAACTCTAGTTTTGAATTAAAAAAATACTATGATTTTTTTTTACTTATTATGAACCTACAGACCTTAATAGGCGGCCTGAAAGCCCAGTAGTATCCTCAACCAGTAAGACAATATGTGGTTTAGTCGTGGCGTTGGTAATAATATCATATTTTTACAATCTCATATAAATTAATCTCGCCTTCTAAATACAGGAAAGTAGCAAAAAGCTCCTACGAAATGAATTATTTTCTTAAATGTTGGCGGCGTTCTGTATAGTTAGAAAAATACTATATATAACCTGATTCTAAGCCTTTTTTAATTATACCTCATCAATGCTAATGGAGAAGGTACAATTATGATAATGGCTAAAGTGTTATTGTTTCAAGTTCGCGCCAACAGTTCTGTCAAAATGTTTGCCCTCGTCTGTTTGAGTTAACGTTGCCGGCGACCCGACTTTACTTTGCCATCGTGTTACCTTATTATCTTCTCTCGGGTTCGTCAGGAGTGAAATAGTAGATCCTTCGTCTGAATCTGTCTATTTTTAGTACGTGACTAACGTTTTAACAAGGAGTATTATGTAAAATGGCTGGCGGCATCTTAAATATTTAGATTACCCACTTCAAAAACTAGTCCTTTAGTTTAATTGGGGCGTTGCGCGTTGTTGAGATTTTTATAGTTCTTTTAATTTTAAACTACTTACTACCTCAGAAACAGTGTGATGTTTTCGAGTATGTGTTTATTTTTTGATTATATGACAATGTCAAACGGTGCGATATATTTTAATGTAAGATGTGTTGTCTAAATTATAGTATTATTATATTATAAAGTGTTTTTTTCTTACTGTGGTATAATAATCTATGCGGGTTCGCCCGGGTTAGTACCATCACTACATCTATTTCTACTATGAAATAGCTTGTGAGTTGTATTTTAGCTTGAAGGGTCTGGGAGCCGGCACATACAGGAATCTCATGCATACCTCATGGTGACAATTTCAGCCCCCAGAATTAGCAACGCACTTGTGGTTGTGGCCGACTTCAAACAGAACGACGTGTCTATTTTGATTCGGTTCCGTTTGGCTTGGGCTGCATGTACGCTTGCGTTTTCTTAATTAGTTTTACTACTCTAATGTCCATAAGAAAAAAAAACATAAAATATTATTTTTATACAATAGAGGTTTTTTTTTTAAATATATATTTACATTACAAGGTTAGGTTTTAAATAAAAGTTTGGTGAATTTTTGTTACACTTTAATGATTTAAAACAAAACTTACATGGAACATCACAATTATGCTTCGCAAAACAGTACTGATGTCAAAAGAATTTGATCAATAATAAATTCTACTTACTTCATAGAGCCATTAATTTCATACACAACAACAGAATATGCCTTAACATTAGAGAACAGATTTTCTACCTATTTTATAAGAATTGAAGCAATATTTTTTTTTGCATCGCACATGGAGGCCATGAATGGTTATGAATTAATAATTACAGAAACAATAAAAACTGGAAAACTGGGAAAACAAGTTCATAAAATATTTATCATACATATTTTCGTGAAAAAATAATTTTGTAAGTGTCTAAATTTGATAGATGTTGCTCTGTTCAGGACTATTGCAACGAGCGCAGTAAATATTAATCTTATGCAATAACGTTATTCTAGGTGGGATAATATGATTTTTAACAGTTACATCAATGTTGAGATTCATTTTTTAAACTAATAAGATAACCAGATTTTAACAATCTGTTGCAAAATACTGAAATTAACTTCTAATATAGAAGTGAGTAATCCAATCATGATTTTGATAGATTACCATTAGTAATATTCATTATAATAGACATATGCAATAAGTCCACTTATCCTTACAGGCAAAACTTACAATGAGACTATCCGTACGCCATACAAAAATATCATTCACTTTCTTTACACACCGACACAAACACGAGGCTAAGCAGTGTACTGAGTGAGTTTTCTTCGCTATTCGACCGCGTTAACGTTGACCACGTTTGTAGGGGATCGAAGCAGCGCCCTAACAGGCCGTCATATAAAATGTTATCCCATACAAATTATCATTAACGTGAGCGTCCGAATAGTGTAAAAATCTTGCACTAGACACAGGACAGTGCACTGTCGCCTACGCGAAGCTAATAGTACTCTAATGCAAGAGGTCCATAAGGGAGCGTTTTTCGAGTTATGTAAAATTAATACACACAAACACCATTTCGTACAAAATTAAAGAAACATTTATTTGTTACACTTTAATTTAATATGATAATCAACCCAGTAAGAAACGCGTATATAATTTAATAAATGTAATAATAAATTTTCACTTTCATTATCTCTTCACTTACAAAGCGTAATAAATATTTTGGCTTCAGTAATTCAGTATTCATAATATTTTAATTGTACATAACTCTCATAAATACAATATTAGTGGTATTAGTATGTACGGAGGGATATATTTGAATAACAAAATTTGTTACATGTTAATTTATACTCGAACTAGGCAGGTTCTGAAATAAAATGTAACTTTGGCAATAAGATAAACAAAGTCATTAATATTACTCGATACTATAGATGCATATTGCATTAGTAGCTAAATACATCTGACATTCACAAAAAATAAACTACTTCATACACCTAAAAACAAAATAAATTAAATATCATAAAACTAACGCTAGAAGCTTTAAAATAATAATATCTTTTAATTCTGGATTTTAAACTCTTATAACTTACAATTAAAAATAACAAATAAAAGTAAAAGGCAATATAAAACTATAAAGGAGGTACTGAAAAGATATGCTCGTATATTACATTTGATTGCGCGTATTTATTTGAAATTCATTGTGTTCAAAGTTGAACGAAGAATATTATTTGCATCATGTAAATAGCTTAATATCTCTATATTGTTATATAGAGTGTCCTATTACATTCTCCCATCTCTATGCGTATTTGCGTTGCTCTCGAATACCTCCCGCCAGTGCTGCCACTAAAGTATCACGAATTATTAGATTTCAGTGGCTTCAGGCGAGTTCCAGACTCTTGAATACACGCAATCTAAGGCTTAACTCGATTTAACATTCGATTTTAGCTCAAACCTTCTTCGTACGATGAATTAATTCAACATAACTTTATAAAGTGCATTCTAATAACCGTTGACCGGAAGCTATGACAATTTCAATTAAAATTGTAATAAAAACCTTTCTGATAACTGCATTTATTATATTATTGAAAATAAAAACAAATGTAGTTGACTACTTGCAATCTCACTTATATAAATATTTTTAATAACATTTATCCTTTATATCGTTTGTTGAGACATAAAACTATTCATTAATTCTATTGAAATTGTACATAATTGTAAGCGTTGCAGGTAACCTAACGATAGCACAATTAATTTAGATTTTGTCTTTTACACAATGCTTCAATGTAACACAAGCTAAAGTTGTCGATCTATTATTAACAGATTGTGTTATACTCACAGGTAATAATACATTGTTATTGGTAACAGTGCCTTACTTTGCTCGTTATCATCTCAGCGATGTCACCCAACTTCACAACGTAACGACAAGGTTCCTCGTTGTCGCTCTGCGACTTCTATATCCGTAACTATTTACAATTCTATATACACTCGTGTGTTTATCTATGTCATTACATTAGGCGCCTCAATTTACATATTGGAATGGAAAATAACTATAAGGAATGTTTTCACAATCAAAAGCTTACTATTTACATAATACCGAGAAAAGTGTTTGATTTGACCACGAATAATTAACGATCAATAAATAACAGGATTAAAATTTGCCAATACATTTATCAATTAACCTCAAGCAATTGCTATCTCAATGATATCGTTAAATTTATAAACGTAATATTTACAGGGGAAGCTATTTGGAGAATTTACAATAAAAGCATAGAAACTGGAATGAATAACGTTAATGAGATGACTCTCATGGCAGCTCCATTAGCAGGCTTGCTGCCTAGACCGCCTACGACCGCTCGGTTGATGTTGTCTTCCTTAGCTGGTGGCCCTTTAACCATATCTTCGCTGCTGTCACCTAACACATCGTTGCTATCCATAATCATCCCTATATCATTTTTTTCAAGTGAGGGTGGTTGGGGCTGAGGGGCGGGAGTTGTCGTCGTGGTTGTGGTGGTAGTGGTCGTGGTGGTGGTAGTAGTCGTCGGTACTAATGTATTATTAGCCAAGTAGTATATTTCACCATAAACCGCTTCCACTTCAATAGTATTTTCGATGCGCTCTCCTCTCATTTGCCTAGACCGGGAATCGTTATCTTTGTAGAATGTTATTAATTTTGCGGTGTATTGAACGTCGCGATCCGTGTAATTTCCTCTGAAAGTGACGTTACATGCAGTGCCAGGTTCAAGGTATTGCTCTAATTTGTAAAGTTCCTTCTTTTCTTCAGTAAATGGATTAGCCCATTCAATTTGGGGTATAACAGTTCCATCATTCATTTCAATGGTGGTATTCAAACCTATAGCTATCCCATGTCCATGGCCCCAAGATAAACTGTAGTTGAATTTGTATTCTATTTCTGTAGTAACTGTTGCAGCCACCTCATCATCGTTTCTCAAAATACGCTCTTCGAATACTTGAGGGTCACTTTGACGTACATGTTGGGTACCGAGATCCAGTTCGACGTTTTCTAGCTTATAGCTGACAGGTTCTATTTCAACTAAAATTTCTCCGCTGTTCTCAACTAATTCGTTGTTTTTATCAAATGTTATCAATTGTCCAAGAGTACTTTCATAAATTATTCTTCCAATATTATATGTAATACCGCTATCAGATCCAATTCGACCGACGAAAACAGAATCTAGCGAGGAATCAATAGCAACTGCCCCGGTGGGTTTTGAATTAAATTTATACCAGGGCTTCCAAATGATCAATGAAGCGTTTTCAATATTTTCTAATACCTCAAAAATGTTGTAGCTTTTAGTTCCGGATACAGCACATGAAGTGTAGTCGGGTCGCAGCTGCCCAAGGAGCATGTCGCCTTCATGACGGGTTCGGCAAAGGTAAATTGGTCCTTGTTCAGAATCCGCTCCAACGACATAGTTTTCCATTGCCTCTTTTTTCAAGTTAGCCCATCGAAGAGTGCTTGATGTGACGATCTGCTTTAGCCTGGCATTGAAAAGTCCGACGCCCGCCTGGCTGTACACGGGGGCCGCTAGCGTGGCCGTGAGTAGTACTACCCACCAGCCACTCGTGTGACTTGTTTTCTTCATAATGTACCTGCAACAAACGAAGACACACCATGAAGTCATTTTAACACAATATTTTAGTAATGTACAAAAATGGAAATTGTGTTGTCACAGGCAACAAGCCGCGATGTTCTATCTCACGATCACTCTCAAATTTGATTTTCCTTGCGAAGTTATTGAAGATGTTTCGTTCGCTCCGATGTAATTTTATTTACCTATATTTTTTGCACTCTGCTTACGCAATATGTAGATAGATGAGAAAACGTTACATACGTAGGTATTTGTGTTATGGTCATATAAACATAATATAATTTGTGATAATATATAATTATAGAAAAAAAACAATTATTTATGTTATGTTAAAACTGTTACAGGTAATAAAAAGGAAAGTCAAGCTTTACTTTATAGTAAAATCACCATGCGACATATTTATGGGTGTTTATTATAAAAAGTTTATTCGACCTTAATTTTGTGATGACATGAGTACATAATGTTAACTCAAGGTGCAATATACATTAATATTATCAGATAAACCTCGACCAACAGGTTCTGAGTAAGCCATTTAATTTATACTAAATTATTATGGAATCCACGGCCTTCGTCACGTCATAATATCCTAAGCTTTTTCAGGAGTGGCTCAGTGTCAAGGCTTAAAGCTAATCATAACTGACGATTATAGAACGCGCATGAAACATTTTCGTAAGTTATTCACTAATCCTCTTTTATAATATCTAACAACGAGTTTAGATTAGTGAACCCAGATTTCATAAGGTGAGGGAGAAATTTCAGAGAGAAAATAAGTAACAGATAAAATGTTGCTTTATGTTTCTGATAACGAAGTTACAAGAGTATTTTCCAGAAATTAACCTGATACAATTGTACACAGCTATTATTCATCGTTAATGCGTGAACTTCAAATGGAGTAAATTCAATTAAATAGTTCAATTGGGGATTGACACGCCCCATTTAGTTTGACACAAATCCGGACGCCCTATTCATTTGTTATTTGATTAAGAAGTGATATATTGCTCTACAGATTTACAGATTACGTTTCCTCCATTGCTCATACACCACTCGACATGGACCCATGTTATAGAGGTCACATTCGATTCCAGTTTATATTTTAACGTTCTCACTATACATGTCATTAAAAGCTCGCATTATTAATTTATTATCTGACATAAAGCACACAATCCGTACGTTGTCCGCGTTCGAGGTCACGTCCGTTATTTTCAATATAAAAAATATCAAGTCATAGGTTATCGTGACCGAGAAGTGTGTGGGTAGATTCATTATATATATGACGTAAGTTAAAAATTACATCTGATGTGTGGTGTAGATCTACAAATTGTATTTGTTGTACGTATAAATGAATAATTTCACGTGTATACTATATTAATCGATAAACATTAATTTAATTCTCAACCAAAGTATCTTATAATGATTTTATTTGACATAATGAAGTCTCATGTAATGACATGAATTGGAAATCAGTAAATAATAGGATAAACAAGCCAATCAACTACGGCATGACGTTAACATTTTTATAAAATTGGGTTGTCCATGGAATCCCTGAAATGTGACAGTATATCATTTCATTTAAATTCAAATCTCGATTTCCACCGAAGCTTGCAAGGATTATTTGCACTGTAACTGAAAACGGTTGTCGTCCCTCATCACGTGCCGTCCATCTGTGCATAGGTTAAACCCTATTTTTTATTTTATTTAATATATATGTAGAAATAGATGATTAAGGAAATAAACCACAAAGCGATTCATAATAAATTCAAATTTATTTATTTTCACGTTGTGTTGAAATTATATAATTCATAATTCAGTCAGTAAAATCAAAGTTGCGCTATAAAACGGCACACAGTTCATAAATTGTAGTCGCAGTATCTTTACTTTGTAGCTGTAATTTTCTGAAGACTCAGCTTTGCTGTATAGTGCTTATTTGATTAATATACGGCTTTTAAGATAGATCGTTTTATAACCAATGTAATTACATTTTCCAAGCTGTAAGTTTAACATCAAATCATCATAAACAGTCGTTTAATTATCTTGTGGAACATAATGCAGCTAATGGGGGATGCCTCATATTTCACTACGGATTTCTATTGTAACGTAACAAAAATGATAATATACAATGCTGTGACCTTAATGTGGTTTAACCCAAAGCCCATATAGAGACTGGTCATGCCAGCTATAACATAGACATTGTGATAAACGATTGAGTACACAGGCCGCCTGCTATTGTTTATTGCGGTTTTACATAAATGCATTCATAATGAAATACATATTTAACATTTTACATTTAATCCATTGCGATTTACATTACTAATATGACATCATAAAGTTTCAAAGTTATTTAACGTATTTTACCGTTTTTACTGTTTGTTTAATGATAAATCCATTAAATCATAAATTATTTGTTTATTCTCATATTGTACGCCAGAAACACTACTATAGAAAAAACAGCCATGACGACGAGACAAAAGCATGGTGGCGAAGTTAGTGAGGCGATTTTGATCCACTCGTGCGTTCCGCGCAGCTAGGGGTGCACATTGTGAATGTCGATAGGTATTTCATTATATTCGTGTAAATAAATGTGAGTACATTGAGTATAGCTATTGTGGCTTAGGAAAAATTGTCCCAAACGAAGTTATATTATCCTAAGATGATTGCTAAAGATGTATTAAAATAAGGCTCGTTCTATTTACTTTAAAAAAGGTGGATACTGTATTACAATATTTAAAAACAACTTAATAGTATGATCTATTTACTAATCCTTATAGTGTTTGTAAACGTGTTAAGGATGACGACATATGCAAATATTAAAATAACTTGACATTTACTATGTAAGTATTCGATAAACCGAATACGAAAATGTAAATTGCGAGCATCTCTAATCCGACACAATGCTTTCCTCCGGCGTACTCGTGTAACACTCGATGCAACGAGGGGAAACACCACTTTCAATATAAAAAGGAAAATTCCTGTCGGCGCCGCCTCACTTGTGCTATTCTAACGACCGAGCGAACCCTTTTCATAGAGCCAATTGTATGTACTTTGAAAATGTGCAATTATACGGAGGTATTTCAAAAAAATTGGAAACTACTTTTCATGCAACGCATCGTTTCAAATATGAAATCGTTCATGTGTACGCAAATGCGGGTAGGGAGCAACTCGTCCACGTGGAAAATGGAAGCAGTCCATGCTCACACTTCGTACGTAGATTTTTATAATTTTGATGTGACGTTAAAACATGACACAACATGGTAATGCTTATTTAAAATATTTTTAAATAAAATTATTTCGTTCACATATCTTTAAATAACCACAATATAAAATCACTATATGTTACATAAAAAATGCAGGGCATATATAACCATGGTATAAACTTAAAGGTATACATAATATTGCCATAAATAACTTGCCAAAAGATTTTATAAGGCTAACGCTAGAACGTAACTTTAATAAATAGCTTCAAGGTATTGGGATCCAAGTCGTTTACGTCATGTTTAATAGCTCTGCAGCCCCTCCTCTCTCTTGATAAACTGCTATAATATATCTGTACATCTGAATTCATCTGATGATACAGGTTTTGTGTTTGGAGAAGAAATGTTGTTTAATAGCCTCCAACATGTGTAAAGTACTCGTTGAACATAATCAATTAATGTCACACGGGCAAATTAATTCACCAATGGCAATGTCAAGGGCAATACGTTACGGTCTAGCAAACTTCGACAAGGACGAGGCAAGTATATCGCCGGTGCTGCACTGTGACTACAAATGACCATGTTTATTACGTTACGTTTTATTCGCTGTTGTCATCGCAATATTTATATACTCATCATAAACCACATTATATATATTGACGATAATTTCCTAATTCTTAATTGAAACGTCATATATCGTTTTGCTTCGTTATCGTAGCATTATTTGTTTGTGATCTTAAAACATTATGTTAAACTACTTTTGTATATAACTAACTTGAAATATAGCCTTTATTCATACAAGATCGATATTCGTGGGATCCGAAACATAGTCCGTCAAAGAAAGTTTCTTGAAGATGATTAATACATTGTAATCACTCGACTAATCAAGTTTGGCAGTTTATTGTTTCGCATCTAATGACGCTCTGGCATTGTTCCAACCATCCATCAAGACATCGTTAATAACACAAAGGCTTGAATCGCTAATTAACTTTACACAGATTTAAAAGGTAAGTTATAAAATAAAAAAAAACATTTGTACCTTTAATTAAAAAGCTGATAGCTGGTTTTCAAAATAATCTTTATGGGGTTTGAATTATTTCCCAATTGTGTGAAATATGTCGTATTTAAAATAACAGGATACTAAAATACTCAAACGTTACTTATGCATTAATAAATGAGGACGGTCACATCGAATCAGTGTTTTGGAGCAGGCAAAAGATGAACTAAAGTAATAAACTGGAAAAAAGAAATTGCTCAAGGAATTATCTTGCAAACTATATTCGTCGTTCGCTGCATATAGCGATACTACACAATTTAATTGTTTAGTTGTGCTTACGTTACTTATCCTGGGTCTGAGCGACCCCTCCCAGTTGCCGGCACTTGCCGCGCAGTAATCGCATTACGTGTGTAGAAGCAATCAATAATATACGGGATTAGTGTCCTATATATTACGGAACACGTTTTAGTTCGAGCCGATATTTTGTCGAGTAATGCATTGCTCTTATCGAATTTAATTTAATTTTAATCGAACGTCATTCGAATGACAAATAATATTAATGGCATTATTCAATGGTAAACTCATTCGACTTGAACTTTTTTATAATCAAGGTTTATAAATTATTCGTTCTTAAATCATGATCGTTACTAAAAGGCGTTTATGGAACACTTGGGGAGGTTTAATAGCGTTTGAAGGTATTTCGATCAAACACAAAACTATTAAATTTCTATTAAATTAAATAAAACAAACCATATTTATTATAACAAACATAGATAAAATACTGAAAAGCACCTTAATAGATTATTTGTATCACTTCCTAGTACTAGTTAATAAAGAAATCAACAACCTCGGTCTAACTAGTCTAGTCTACCTAGCGCAGACTTCATTTACGCTTGCAACTGTTTACAATAAAACGCATAATATTTGATACAATGTCCTTAGAAAATATCTTAAGAATCGGGGAAGCGAAGACTACGAAGAATTTTAATAACCGTTATCACTTATTCAATGGAAGATATTTCAATCTACCCAGTGAACTGTAAAAGCAATTGACGTACTTTAATCTGTATGCGTCGGCTCTTAAAGGAATTTATATGTCATTGTTCCTTAGCTGACTAAGAGATACAGCGCTAAGCTTTTAACCCAGTTGTATTCTTGGCGCCTACATTGCCTATATTCTGTATTCCGTTACTGTCAGCAGATAGAGACTTAGGGAACTCGAACATTGCACCAATTGACTTAGATGCGCTATACGCTTTCAATTACATACCTACATTTATTTATTTATTGTTGACACCTAATGAAGAAGCCGCCTTAGTGACTAGTGGTTTATTGTAAAATTATTGTAAAATGTATAGAAATAAATTGTTAGTACTTGCTTGTAAAAAAATTGTGGTTATTCATATCTAGCATTTGATAAGCATCTCGAGGTACGGCACAGTTACAAATGACTCTTGTAAACCTCACGTATGCTATCTGCCATCAGCCACTAACGTAATAGGCACGATGACATCAACGGGGCGTGCAATTTTCTAAGCTTTACTTTGACAGTCGTGAAGGTCCGTTCAGTCACGTTCGTTATTCCAATAACTACTTGCTAATATTCGCTATCTCGTGATGTAGCATTTAATGTGTTTGGTGTATCAAGAAACATTGTAAGAAATTCATTATAGAGGCAAAGCTATTCATTGCACTCATAGAAAGCTTCACTTCGTTATCTGTGTTAACATGTTTATTCAGTGTTAACTTGACTTCAGCGTAATTTAGTTGGCTACAGCCGCTGCTCGGGCGTGAGATGGGCGGTCACCGTTGAGTGGCAATTACAGTGGTAATAGCTTCGTTATCAGATGCCACGTCATCTCCGTAATGAAACAAGCGCCCGGCTTTCTCCCTCCGTGATGCACTTTTCCCTTAGAATATTGGTATCAACGCTATTGTATCTCAAGACAAAGTATTTTCCTATCTTGCAGATAAATTCTCCATCAAACAATTTCAAGTAAGGTAATTTGTAGTTACTGAGGGTTTTATTGATTGTATTTCTTGCCTTACTAAACTTCGTATCAACCTGATAGAGCCGTCCTATTTTTTAATGTTGTAAAAACTGTTACGCTACCATGTTCACAAACGTGATCTACTATTGATTGTAATTGTTTTCATTCAACTTTTACATTTATTTGAAAAAGATAATTTACTTGCATTAATAATTTATATACAGGTAACCCGAGAATATCCAGTACTATTCCTAATTTAAATAAATGGGGTCGAAGTAGATGAATTAAGTTGAACTGTTTTCGCCTCGGCTGGTAAGAGTGCTTGATAATAATTCATCTC
>DWIE01000677.1:0-13440 GCA_018248235.1 Choaspes benjaminii | reverse complement strand
TGTAAGCATACAAAGGGATCAGATTTATATGAAGACATTCTCATGTTTGCAATCATTCTGAGATAAAATACTTTTATCTGATTTGGATATGTCTATCGGTTTCGTTTATCATCAATCCGGATTAATTTAAACAGGAATTTTGCGATAATTATGTGAGAGAAACAATATACTTCATTCTCTATTTCTTTCATTGAGATGTAAGAATTAAATTATACGTCGTGTTGTTTTCCTACATTATTTGTGCTTTTATGTATGGGTGTGATGGCCAGCAAATACAGGTTACAAACGTTTGATTTTTACCTTCAAGAGTTGCACCTTGATCACAGATGTCACGGGCTGCAGTAGCGACAGTTAGCTATCTATAGTTATAGAGCCTGTCTACGAAAACGGCACAGGATAGCGCTAACACACATAGTATATTTTTTTTATGTTATGAAGTACCACACGGGCTTGCAGTCTACCTGCTGGAAAGTAGCTATTGCAGCCCATGACATCTGTTATCACAGATGCGGTGCTACCCTTGAGGACAGAGATCGAACGCCTCGTGTTCTGCATATTCTGGCTATCACACCCTTACACCGGAATAGAAGTAGTGCGAACACTATTGTATTACGGCACAAATAGGTGTGACGGTTGTACCGACCCAGTCGAACATATTCATGTTCTACCACCCGTAAGGTGGTCTCTCTCTTTATCTCTAAATTAACTAACGGTCCTCTACTCTCCAACCCGTTATAATTACTTCATTATTTACGTATATATTACTTGGATATATTTTAGCAATTTTCATCAGGTGAACCGCCAGGCCACGTGCTACTTTATAGGGAAATAAAAAATGACTAATGTACATATACGCTTCACAATCTAAATTATATTGAGCTGTTTGCTGATAGCGCATCAAAGTTGCATCGATCGTGTATCATACGCATTACCACCTAATGAAACATTATGAAACGCGCTAATGTTAGGGGTGCAGCGTTAATATGATAAATGTTGGCGGGATGACTGGCCAAGTTCCGGCATCGATTCCCGATTGCTATGACATTGAAGTAGGGATATGGTGTTATATAATTTTGCTATATATTACAGAGTGTATAGATTGTTTCTTATTAATGATATGAATAAGGACATACGAATTAATATTGTCATATAAATAGATCACAGATCTCTCTCTGACATAATTTTTGATTGTAATTTATAAGGTAAATTATACTGAATTTATTTCATTTAAACTTTTTTGTAAAACCTTAAGCTAGGGTTACAATAGGCGGACTTAATGCATAGTGGCATTCTCTGCTAGTCTAGTTGACTGATTGATCAAAAATATTTACGTGTGTATAATAATTCGTAATACTTTTTCTATATTTTTATTTTATGAAAATAAAATATGGAAACGAAACGCATACATTCGGATATAAGTAACGAATCTTAATGCACGTCCGATTTGAAATTCATCAGATTGATTAACCGCCCAGCATTACCATACTAGGAGGGGAGAACCAACCTGAACCTTATTTCTTAAAACATACAAACAATTGGGACGTAAAAAAATGATCAAACCTGAACGAATACAATGACAACTGCATGCTGAATCAATCACAAAAAACGGAATCCGAACAAAAACAACAATTAAAACTGACTCTCGGCCGCCCAAAGAAATATTTAGAATTCATTGCCGAAGCCTTCATTTTGTTTTTTACTATTAAGGCCCTACACGTGTCTCGGGTTGTCGTCTTTATTGGTTTAGTTCAATTAATGGAGTCTAATATCGTTAGTTCTCGGAACGGGTTGAGATTCATAAATCAGGATTTTATTATTTGGGTGTTTTACGAATCTTATAAATCGCATCTGTATTCATAATCTGTCCTAAAAATGTAATTATTACTTCATGTAATTTGAAATGTCCAAGTTATTTTTTAAATTCTTCTAGAAATGTGTGCAAATATTGCTTCCTCCCACCAGCATTTGATGGGGAGGAAAGGCCCGTGTCATAGACAGATTTAAAACCTGAAGACGATTCGGAAACTTCGGAAAAATGGAAAAGTTAAAGTCTTTTTTTAATGTTATGAAGTAGCACACGGGCTTGCAGTACCTGCTGGTAAGTAGGTATTGCAGCCCATGACATCTATAATCACAGATGTGGTGCTACCCTCAGGGACATAGATCGAACGCCTCGTGTTCTGCGTATGCTGGCTATCGACCCAGTCGAACATATTCATGTTCTACCACCCGTAATATTATTCGAGACATGAAACAAATTAGGAAAATTAGTCTCGCCGCGGGAATCGAACCCGCGACCTCACGTTCGCAAAGCCGCTCATCACCGTCTGCGCCACGGAGGTCGTCCTAAAAAGCCTTACATTAAAATAACCGCTGCGTTCAAGGCTCAGTTCATAGTACCACTAAACCAGTTTAGTTATTTCGGTTGATTTACGAGGGACTGTTGCGTACCAACTACTGACGGATACTATTACGATTACAATTTAAGTCGGCGTTATTAGAAATGGAATTGCGTGGGCTGCACAGTCGTAATGGGGGTATTAAGCGTGTCGTTGTTGATCAATCAGTCCATCGGTTCGGTCCGCAATGTTATCATTGGTCCTATTTGCAAACGCTGGATCGATACACGCTGAGTGATTGAGACTGAGCGCTCGGTCGCATTGACAGCGCGCATTCTATGTAAAATATGAAGGACTCGCCTTGCTCCCGCGCGCTGCACTTCAACGTGTGCGATGGAATGGATGCGGCAGTTTTTATACCTGCAAATGAAAAAGAATACCAATTCTTTGTGGTAATGCGGTAATATTCTTAGGTTTTTGGCTGTTGAAATACATTTTTGAACTATGAATATAGAGCAGGAATTGAAATTTTTAAATAAATACATTTTTTTCGTGTCAGCGAAACGTTTTTTTGTCGTATTAATTAAGTACCTGAAAACTTTTTGTTAATAGTTTTATAAAAAATACTTGATTTTAATATGAAAGTTTTGGAATCGTTAGTATTGACCAAAATTTGATTATTATTTTCACACACTATTGGACATTACTTTCAACTATTTAACTTTTAATGAAATTATAAAGACAAAGTGAAGCGAAGTTATTAAAATAAAATCCAGAACAATATGTCCACAAACATGGGGGTATCTAAATATTGTAAGTACCGCATCCATTCACTTAATCGTGTATTGTACATTCGCAGATCTCACATATTGGTCACTCCACACAGATATAAAGCAGCCTCTGACCAGGCTATATACTGATTGAAATATGGTTGGCCCACACCTGATTAATGCGACATCCAGCACTGACGTGCTATTGTCTGCTCGATCTGCATCCAATAAGAAGGGAAAAGAACGAGACCGGCCCCAAGAATGTGTAAGTATCAGCATTTGTCTGTGTAGATTGTGTCCAATCGTTGCTTTAGATTTAGTATTCTGCGGTTCAGTTTATTGTAATGTTTAATGAGTAAACGGCTACTCACTTGGAATATCTTTAAGAACAACCCAATAAATTGATTTAACGCGTTTAGAGCGCTTAATGAAAGGAATAGAAAAACTTATAGATTTTCTAGTTCCCACCGTGCATTTATGGTAGAGTAGTTTTAATATATAATCGGTGATAGAAACTCTCCAGGTTCGCCTGGGTGAGTACCACTGTGAAATTGCTCTAATGAGTTGCGTTTCAGTTTGAAGGATGTGGCAGCCGGTATTCACAGGATATATTTTTTAGCTTATTTATAGACTTATGAGATTGTCTATAGGAAGGTATTTTATATAATTGAATATCGAAAATGTCAAATTGCTGCTTCCACCGCCTACGTGAGGGAAACATCGAGAAAATGTTAAACGAACAACTATCTTTAACGAGCACTCCGCTTACATCGTGAAATACGATTTGGAGGAATTATAACTAGATACTTGTACATTCTACCTTGTTACGTAGATTTGTTCGGAATTCATAACTCAATTTATACTTATAAAAATGTACAGCATTCAACTTACTACGTTATGAAAACTCCGCATCGACTTTGAAGTTCTTGCACGGATACAGAATTTCATGAAGAATGTGTACTTTTTTGAAACGGTTAATTGAGCAATTTCGAAGGATATAAAATATTATAGATGCTCCTTAAATAACATCGTAATTTCATTATAGCAGAAATAATTGAATAAATCATTTGTTTATCCTCATAAAAAATGTGGTCATAAATTTTCAGATACGAATAACATTTTAAACATTTTACATAAAGGGAAGAAAAACATACGTCTACGATAAATGCAAGAAGAAGAAAATGAAAATCTAAGAAGACACCGTACTGTCGCAGCGTATGTTAAAGGAAGTTAAAACTGCGAGTCGATGGACAGAAGCATATTGCACATACTGAAGTTATCAGAGCGGGGCCTCCCCAGCGGCGAGGGTTTCCAGAAGACATACATTTTTAACATCCCACCCGAGGGTGAGAAGGGGGAAATTACAAAAGAAAACAACCTTAATTTCCAATGTCATCTCCGTTCCGCTTAATCCTCTTATCGTTTCATATTTTTGGCCTTTGAAAATTCATTTATTTTCGTTTGTTTAAGGAAAACGTCTCCCCCGGCTGGGTCGGTGGACGCTTAACTGTTTTATTGATGATGTGGATGGAATGTACCTGGTGATTTACCTATGTTTTATATTTATAGTGTACACGTTACACGTTCCATTGAGCTCATTAAATAAAATAAACTGACTATCTTTAAATTAATTATTTTTCGTACACTTATTTTATTTAATAACTGCATTTGTAGCTCAGTTGTCTCAAACGCGACTGTTGAGCCAGGGGACTTGAATTCGATTCTTAGATCCAGCAAAGCACCTAAAGCACTACTGGGTATTCTTGTGTGTATTTTTTTTGAAGTAATGATAAAGTAATAATAATTATAAAATATTTAGCTGTATAAACCATCATATGATTCAGTAGATATTTGTTAAGAAAAAGGCAGTCGACAACTTATAAGTGATTTAAAATCTTTATTGTCTTAAGTATTTATTATATGAACTCGTGTTTGCGATATTTACTGAATCCTTCAAAAATAGATTAAACTTATTGAATTAAGAACGTAAATTTTCCCACCAGATAAACAAAGAAAGTTGAAACTTTTTGACAACAGCCTGATTCAATTATCCTGGAGAGATTAAGACACTCACACAAATGCAGAACGAAGTTAAACAAGATATTAAGAGTTTAAATACCGGCATTTCCTCCGGGTTTTGCGAGTCGGGAATCGCATGCCGAAATATCTCGGCAACGCGTTCCTACCCACGGGGTAATTAAAGGGGGATGCGGGCAAGAAGCCGCGATCGGCCCGCGCGGGCTCCGCTCGACAATCGCGTTTTTGTAACGTCAAAAACCTGCGACATGATCGCAACGCAGCAATAAATTAGGCGGAAAGCCGACACCGCTCAATACGACGCGTTAAATAAAAACATTAAAGACTGGTCGAAAATAATCGACGGACGGCGATATCGGATCTGGTTGCGGTCGAGTTTCGAATCGGAGGTACTGTTTTAAGCCACGTATTGTATAGCCCTTATAAAGATTTTTAACTTTACTAATCACACTGATTGATATATTTTACATACATATTAGATTTATGATACCTTTAAGTGAATAAAAATAGTGAAGGTCACGAAATGAAAAATAGCGTTGTATTGATTCATGTTTTACACATCACGCTTTAAAATTTAAAATCATGCACAAAACAATCTACTATCGTATGAATTTTTACTTGAATGTAGCTGTTTTTTTTTGATTTTATTTTTATTTTATGGGGTAGCACACGGGCTTGCAGTCTACCTGCTGGTAAGTAACTATTGCAGCCCATGACATCTGTAATTACAGATAAGGTGCTACCATTGAGGACATAGATCGAACGCCTCGTGTTCTGCGTATGCTGGCTATCACACCCTTGCACCGAAACACAAGTAGTGCGAAACTACATTTGAGGCTAGGCTGAAACCTAACTGTACTAAGTAGGCTTTTAACAAATAGGCAACATGTTTTTCTGGCGATTGTTTGAAGCAGTTATTATTTGACTGAAAGTTTTAAAAACCACAGCATAAGATAAATACTTCTAATAATATTTCTCATACAACTTTATTTGAATAGTCAACATCTTGAATTTCCAGTTAAGAATATCTTATATGGAATATACCCGAAGAATATTAAAAACATACTTTCAATTCAAACCTGCGATATGAACGCAATTGTAAAATTTAATAAAATGATATGAGCGTACATCTTGGAACCTGTACAATATTAAAATGGAAGTTTGACATATACATATAATCGTTTATTATTAGTTAGGTACGTACGTTGGTATTATTTGAGCACCTAGTACATCTAAAAATATATTGCTTGTGGCCCTTCCATGATGCCGAGGAGGGCCGTCGCAGAGGATTTAGAAGATTCCCTTGCGTTAACAAAATTAAAAGAAGTAAAGGTCATTGACTCGCTTTTATTTTCACTTGTGTTGGTCGCACTACGTGTTTCGGTGTACGGGTGTGATAGCCAGCATACACAAACACGAGGCGTTCGATCTATGTCCTGAAGAGTAGCACCGCATCTGTGATCACAGATGTAATTGGTTGCAGTAGCCACTTACCAGCAGGTACACTGCAAGTCTGTGTGCTACTTCATAATGTAAAAAAAACTTGTAACTACTCTACTGAATGTAACGAAGTCTTCTTACGTCTTTGTTCACTAACTCCGAGACGTCTGATTAACTTGAAAATTTGTAAGTCCCGAGGACAACATAATATTTCAATAATTTTATCTGATCATCATGACCAGGATCACCAGGATAAAAATTGTTTGATAGCTGCTTAAGGGTATTTATTAGTTTTTTTTAAATGTATATACAAATAGAGCATTAACACTGCAAATAATACTCATAGAAAGGTACTTTAGTACATCCTACAATACATATAATTATTATAAACTTGTTACAGATTTCTGAGTCTACAGTAAAATAGGATTTAAAAGACTTAAAACAAAATCAGATCGAAACGTAAATCGTATGCCCCAGCATACGTGTCGTGTCTAGTCGAAAGGCGGAATTAGTATTCGAAAATGCAATTTCAGTGCAGTATTTCAGACGGTCGTATGTGGGGGAGGGTGGTGGCTGAGTACATATTCATCTTGTTAGGTATGCGAGCGGATGCGCCAGCTACGGCAAACACAATAAGAGCCTTCTTTCTTACCCCCTCACCCACCTACCCCCTCTACCTTCGCTCTTATGGAGAACTTATTAGAGCTCGGCCCGCCGGGGAATCCTTTTTCCTTCGGTAAATATTTGAGGGAGAAATTAAAATTTGACAGCGGACGTTTTCAGTAACGGACGGCTATGGAGGTCGCTACGAGTATGTGTAGTACGTGATACTTGAGGCGTAAAATGAAATTTAGATTGAGTTTGGACTGTTTAACGTCGGTGCTTCTGTGGATATTACGTATTAGTTTTATAGTGAGCGTGCTTTGTGGGCTGCATTTTATATAATATTCGGAAACGAGATAGGAACTATAGTGTTCAGTTTTGGTTTACGCTAGTCATTTAGCTTTGTGTACATTCTCAATATTGGCTTATAATTTTAGAAAATATACTAGTGTCGGTCGGTATCATAGTCACATCTTGTTGTGTTGTGTAACAACAGACACACTAATGGGTGTTGGTGGAAGAGTGTAAAAGCCAGCATAGGTACGAGATAATTGAAGTGGAACCTTGTCTCCAACACTGCAACTGTGATCGATTTTGGTGATCACAAACATCAACAACAATCACACGGCCTGCATGCTCGCATATGTTAACAGTTCAAACAAACGTATTTAACTTTCGTTCATCCAATTTGAAAATTCCATTACACCGTTCACGGTTACAGCATTAACCATTAATTTGTAAAGCTGAGTGTAAACAAAAGCGCGACAGTGGGAAGCAACAAACAATAATTCACACGTAAAACCAATGTAGTGAAAAATGGGAAAGCGGGCTACGTGCGCGGCATCCGACGGAGCGGTGTAACAAATGAGTGTTTCCGTGCCTGGAACACTCTTTAGCTTATGTAATGACGCGTTTTGTAACTAACTGTAGAATATGTCAGATGATGTACAGAACACTTCTGGCTGGGTGACATTCTAACAAGGTGTAACCCTGTCGAAGTATAATCAATTCTTTTAATTACGGTATCTGACAAGAATTGATTTTTTTGTATAAATGATCTGATATATCAGATTCTAAACGTATGTACGTAACAGTTAGTTTACCATTTTAGACGGTTGTCAAATACATTTATTACAGGCTGTTTATGTAAACATATTTAATATAGGTATTCAACAATATAATTTAGTTAGTACTACGGTTTAGGTACTTACATTACACGTTATAATATCATACAAATTATGTCTTAAGATTTCGACATTTGTAACACGATTGAGAACTTATATATCTGTGTTGCCACTAGGCTATTTGCCTGATTATGTAACAAGTCTTTGACAATAATTAATTAATGTGTAGCCAGCGTTTTATGTATTTCATCGAATGCCTTAACATCCTACCACTGCTTATGTACAAAGCTGTGTTGGACCTTATATCCTAATTATATAAGGGGTCAGGGGATAATATCTTGGCGGTAATTAAGGCAGGGCGGGGGAGCCAGCGGAGGCTGCGCGTTGGGCGTGGCACGCGCATGCGTGCTGCTTCTTAATTACGAGGAACAACAGCTCATCGACGCCTCGCGTTCATTAGGGCGGCTTGCGGAAGATTGGGCGGATGCGATTGGCAACTACCCCGTAGGTATTTACTCAGTGGAGTTTTTGTTATACGTCCCGGATTTACATAACTGGCTATGTTATCGTTTTTGGGGCCGTATTAGAATAGTCATCGATATGCGAGTAAGAAATAAGAAACCTTCTGATATAGCAGACTGTAATGTAACTGTATGTTATCGGTAGGTTAGGGTAACTTTACATTCAAGCGTACTGTTTCTGTAAGAAAACAATACATAATTTGTGCTATGTATTACAACAGCACACGTTAGGGCATTTGAAATGTTCTTAAAGTCATGCATTTATATACAAAGTCATTCAAATAGTATTCTGAAATATAAGCATGGTTTGATTACATCTCACAAAGTTGACAAAGTGAAAAGTTTGAGCCTGAAAGAGTCTAACTTTACTATCTATTTATGGAGCAAAACTTTATAACGATCAAATTAATTTCGTACACTACGCTGTACATAGCTGGCAAAACTTCTACAATGCGGCACCATTACGAACGGGAAAGACTACTTACATACATTAAAACGAAATGGACTCGAAATTGCAGATAAGGCCTCTTTGTGAACGGAATAAGTCGCGGGGGTGGCTGCCGGTAGGCTTCTTAATATAAATAGAAAAGCGGCGACGAGAAAAATCGGGGTGGTAATAAGATCGATAGGATCGCTTCCGTGTCTTTGATGCATGGCGGTATCATGTTGAATTTTTTAAATTATTTGTAAATAAATACACGTCTTTCTTACGTAGGTAAAAAGTAGGTATTCTTTCTTGGGTATCAGATACTACAGTATACTCACAAATAGATTTATATTTATTCCACATATAAAAAACTAATCGTTGTAGATTACTAATATATCGAGTAAAGTTTAACTTTTATTTATTATTTACAAATAGATTAATGGACACAGTTTTGAACAGATCATGCATTTCTTTTATACTTGGTGGAAGGCAAACAACCAGACGGGCCGCCTGATGGTAAGTGGTTACCGTCGCCTATGGACATTTGCAACACCAGAGGAGTTGCTAATGCGTTGCCAGCTTTATTATAATAGATAATATAATTTATATTTAAAAGCCACAATAAGAAATTACAAGTAAGTTGTTAATGTACGACGATATTTACAATACAATAAACAAACTATACGCTCATAGTAAAAAGAGTGTCGAGTTGTTCGACCGCAAACCGTTGAATAAGAAACACCGTAGAGTACATCCGGATCTTTAAGTGAAACCACGTCCTCGCGACCTGGGCTTGCCAAAACACTGTAGATGCGTGCCAATATATTCAATTCACGTTTGCCCCGAAACTAAATATAGCCCTTTAAGGCCCTGTTGTCATAGCAAAGGAGAAACGTCTAGCGGCATATCTAAATAGTATGATTTAAATAAAAAATCGCAGCACGCGACGAGGTGACTCTGTTCATGTAAATCATCTCTTCAGAACCACGTCACGTAGGGTGGAAGGGTGCATATATTTTTGATTTGTTCTTGCCCGAACAATTTTTTCGCCTATTCTTCATTTCGCTCCCGTGTACCTCGTCTAATGATCAGGGCTTTGTGCCTCGTGGAGGCGATGCGGCGGAACGTACAGAGCGACGTCAAAACACAACGTCATTGGGACTGTTGTGGATAAATAATGTAATTTGCATAACAATCAATTTGATTACGAAATTATTTTTGCTATTTTTTTCGAACTAGTCTACAAAATTTGTTATTACACTTATAAGTCAATGAACGAAATCTAAATTATATTATTGTATTTTATGTACCACTAGCTCTTGTCAGCGACTTTGTCCGCGTAGATTTTGATTAATACAATATCTTTATATATTATAGCCTATAAGTTATTCAGATGTACGCTATTTAATAATTTTAATTATCATCAAAATCCATGCCATAGCTTTTGCGTGAAGTTGTCATCCATTCATTCTCTTTCGCGTTACAATATTAACGATATACAACAATTGGATTGTTTTAGTGCAATAATAAGTGTTTGTATTGTATTAAATATATTTATAGTTTAGAACAGAATTAAAAATAATAAATAATAATAATACTTAGATATCCTAATTTTCCACTGTATCAAACCAAACGACGTTCTGACCTAAGTAGATACATAATGGAAACAGAAAATAAGATACTAGTTGAACGAAGTCTCTACATACTCATCACATTCCCCCAAACAACCCTTTATGTACAGAAAACACACGGTATGTCAAGTCCTCGCCAATATATCCATCCTTCAATCAAGCCGGGCACCTCCAATACGCTCCACAGCCTTCCTTTATCTACATGTCGCACCCGATCCCAAAATCCAAATTATGCCCCCAAGGATGTTTCGATCCGAGATATGTATCTGGGTTGTAATTTTTCTCAGCCATCTTAGTATTCACGACGCAAATGCCCATCTAACATGTTTAAGGGTGTGTCTGTAAAGAAACTACCTACCGGATTGCATACTCGGAATAGTACAAAATTGAAGAGCGTGATAGTTTTTGAAATGTTGAGTGTTTTCATTCGTTAATATTAATATGACGCCATATAACGTTATCGTACTTATGACGAACAATGTTCTGCAATATTGGAGTTTATAATTCAATGTGTATTTTTTTTTAATTTAACGGGTGGTAGAATATTAATATAGATTTTACCGTCACACCAATTGAATATATTCGACATCTATTTGTGCCGTGAAACAGTAGTGTTCGCGCTGCTTGTGTTTCGATGTAAGGGTGTGGTAGCCAGCATCGGCAGAACAGAAGGCGTTCGATCTGTGTCCTCAAGAGTGGCACCGCATCTTTGATTTCTGATGTCATGCTCTGCTGTAACTACTTATTACTTAGCATGTATACTGCAAGCTCGTGTGCTACTTCATAGCATAAAAAATATATAATACTACAAAGAATAGAAGAAGAACGCATAAAGATTTAGTAAACAGTTAATTGGTGTCGTTTTCATAAATCAATTTCAGGCACGCGCACCACGTATAGTAATTTTATTAGCAAAATTGAATTTAATTTTAATTTAAAAAAATATATCTATGTTTACTAATTTACTGGTGTAAAACAACCTGTACGTGTGCGTACCCTTACATTATTCAGCCAACACACACAATAGTTACGGATAAGGAAAACCGAAGGGAAATGAGAAAAAATGTCAATGATTGAACGTCATACCTATGGGAATAAATTTCGCGGGGTTACGAAGCTTATTGTTGAATAGGCATTTTGATTTTAGATAAAACATGTATTATTTCTGTTGTGTAATACAATCGGTCGTTACCGAAAATAATAAAAGATTCGTGTATCTACCCATGCTATGTTAACATTCCTCAACATAATTATTTATTTAAATTATTAATTAGATACTTTGTTATTGTAATATTTATAGGCTTAAAATTTATCTAAAAGTGTATTATATTTAGAGTATTTTATTTTATTATAACTATAATGCTGTACTACAAAATCAGATATTACCCGCAAATAAAAAAATTCAAGTGACGTTTATTTACAGCCAACAGTTGTTTATATCATCCAACTTTATTTCTGGGAATTTAAAGCTCTTCAGTCGGCTTTAGACGCCATTTACCATACTCGTATGTATAAGAAAATAAAAAAATGATACACTTTACTTTAAATACATTATTTCTTAAAACATTACAAAATCTCTCATAAGCGTAGCAGCAAGTTTTTGATAAAAGACTTCATTTCAGATTGGAGACTTCAGTGTTTCCGATAAATCCCCTGTAACTGTAACTGTAAATATATTCATTTCATACTGAATTCGTTTACTCCAGGAATGATTGCAAAGTTTAGGTAGTAGCCGAGAACGAAAACAGTTGTAATTTTCCACTCATAAATACGTATGCTCGGTGTGATCAGAGTCAATTTTATTTCAAGGATAATATCATATGGATACGAAAGTTAAATACATTATTAAAGTTTTCAGTCGAATTTGGCAAACGCAAAACCGAGGCCATAAGTTAAATCTTAAGTGACCAAAAGAATTTAGTACACATGTCTTCCTTGGTCCACTTCGAGAGATAGGATAGTTATAACCTTAATAAGTGGCACTCAATTTTATATAATAATTGCGAATTTAGGTTTTTATATAAATACTTGAACTCGGTAGGTGGCGGTGTTGTCGAAGTCATTGTTATACTTTCCATTCTTTTTTCATTTAAGCAGATTGAACGACAGAATCAAACAAGTTTTCAATAAAAAAGGATTTCGGAAATTTTCTGCTTTGAATACATCTTGCACGGGTGTAGTAATTATTTATCTTATCACTATTTATCTCATCTTGATACTGAGGGGTAGGCATCTTCGTAAACGAAGATTCATTGTAGGTTTCAGAGTACGAGTACATTCGTCCACGTTCCATAGCGAAATGGTACATTCAGATAATAGTTACTGACTAATTTGAAATGTGTGCAGTTCTTAATTTACTTTGACAACAGTTTAAATAAAATCGGAAACCACAGAACTGTGTCTATGACATAATTTTATGTATCAATTTTGCATACATTAACCATTTTCAATCAACATACATATTTTAATAACATGTAAAAAAAATTACTATAAGAATTTCCATACGTGATATAATTTTGGATAAAAATATTAAATTCAACAAAGCTGT
>DWIE01000676.1:0-13441 GCA_018248235.1 Choaspes benjaminii | reverse complement strand
TTAGGATACAAAGGGACCTCGGTTCCCTTTGCATCTTCCATCGTCTCTACAATGGTGAGTGCTCCGAGGAACTGTTTGAGCTAGTGCCCTCGTCTCTATTCCACCATCGTACCACTCGCCACAGGACAAAGTTGTATCCACACCAGTTGTACACCTCGCGGTCTTCGACTATTCATTTTGGGCAGAGTTTTCTACCACAAACGTGTAAAATGTGGAATGAGTTTTCTCTTCCGAGGTTTTCCTGCTTGTTATAATAAGGGGTCCTTCAAAGTAGGTGTAAACAATTTGTACAAGGCGGGCAACGCGTTGGCAACTCCCGTAGTGTTATAAATGTTCATAGATGACGGTAATCACTTACCATGAGATGACCCGTTTGCCTGTTTGCCCCCTTTTTACCATAAAAAATACTGCCATTTCAGTAGTGAATTGACTGAAACAGGAGGCTATTAAATAAATTGTACACGAACAGGAGATTTAAAATATGAGAGTACATTAATCGGGCATAACGTCTTGGACTCCTAAGTATTCTTAACAGTGAGATGAACTTCATGTTCTTATTAAGCACGCTGAAGGCTGGTTTCTGTTATTTATTTTGGTGATACCTGCTTGTTGAGTTCATCTTTCCGTGCGCAGTTGATAAAATTATTATAAGTATATGTAACGATGGGTTGATTAAATATATTCCTTTCAACACTAGTCACAATAAATGGTGCGCATTAAAAGTCACTTTATTGGTAATGGCAATACTTTTATTATTCTGAGAGATTAATGGCAACATTAAAAACATTAAAGTAAATTTTGTGTAGTCACTGCGGAGTGTGATAGTCTAAACACTTTAATTGTTAATTATTTCATTCCCAAATATCTGTAAAGAAAAGTGTGGCATACTTTATTCTGAAGCTTTACAGCAATTAAATTAATTGTTTTTATAACTTTCTCATATAAAACGCTTCTTAACAATGGAGCTGTCGGCTGAAGGAACAACACCAGAATACATGGCCCTCGCTGGCATAAAATTCAAATTATCCTTACCACAGTTTAAAGATAATCCACAATTAAAAGAACAATTACTGCAGGGGATCAAAGCTGGACACATGGCCCCATACTACAAGGAAGTGTGTACGGACTTGGGTTGGCCGTTCGACCAGAAGTTATATGATGATATGGCAAAAGAAAACGAGAGCAGGCTTGGGAAGTTCCAAGAGGATGATTCTGAAACACCTGTATGGCAAGACAGGTTAGATTATCTGTGTTCTATTGGGGATAAAGAAGCCGCAGGTGCCTTGGCCACCACCAAGCATGAAGATTCTACCTTAACAACTAACAGGAGGCTTGATGCTATTTTTGCTATGTTCAGGATTGCATACTTCCATGGCTGCAATGTGAAAGATATGGGAAAAGCTATTAATAAGGCCCATGAACTGGTAGATAAGGGTGGGGACTGGAGATCCAGGAACAAGCTAAAGGCATATGAGGCAATCTACTGCCTGGCTGTGAGAGATTACAGTCGTGCTGCTGACTTGTTCATTGACTGTGTGTCCACTTTTGAATCATACGAGTTGGTTGATTTTGGGACAATAATCCAATACTGTGTCTTGGCTTGTGCGTTGGCACTTGAGAGACATGCTCTTCAATCTGCATTGAGGAGACAGGGTGCAGCAGTACAAGCTCTTCGTTCACGTTTTCCTGAGTTACGGGAGCTGGTTGAATCATTACATGAATGCAGATATGCTGATTTCATGAAGAGCCTTGCATGGGTGGAGACTCAGATCTGCGTGGACCCGGTGTTCCGGCCGCACTACCAGCACTACGTGAGAGAGGCGCGCATCAAGGCGTACGTGCAGCTGCTCCGCGCCTACCGCTCCCTCAGCCTCGACAATATTGCGGCCACCTTCGGCGTCACCCGCGAGTTCGTTGAGGAGGAAATATCCAAGTTCACGGCGGCCGGGCGGCTGCAGTGCCGCATCGACGCGGTGGCGGGCTGCGTGGTGACGGGCGCGGGCCGCGGCGCGGACGCGGACCGCTCGCAGCTGTACCAGGCCACCATCCGCGAGGGCGACCTGCTGCTCAACCGCGTCAAGAAGCTCGCGTCCGTCATCAATTTCTAGTATTGCCTCTAAGGCTGCGGCCCCATTTGACAGTTTGCTTCCTGCTCCACGCCCGGATAGCACCCCAGCGCCCAGTACCGATGGTGTAAGGAATACATTTGTTATATCTACTGGCGTGCATGAAAGTTAAGGCACTTGAAAATGCACTATCCTCGCCTCTGGGTCTGCTGTGTGGGGAATCACGATAGATTCCAGTGTCCAATTGGGCATTATATCGGTTGGGATTCTGTGCTTTGTACTGACTTGAAAAAAAAGCTGATACTCACAAGATGTGATAAATTTGCTGACAAAATTTTCAGCTCATTTGCTGTAATCATTCACAGCCTCATTCAGTCCGCCACTTTTTCGTCCGACAACGTAAAGTGTAGAGAGCGAATCAAAGCCAGCTCACCGATAGGGAGCCACAAACTGTTAAAGTAATGGGGCCTCAACCTAAGTGTCATCCGAAAGAGAAGGAGTTCATTTATTTGGCTAGATTTAATGGCTAGCTTGATCATTAAATTAGTGATTGACGTCAACCATATCAAACAATTCGCCGAATCCGAAGACTATAGTACAGTGTTGTTTGAAATTCTATCAGAAGATAATGAAGATAAAGTTGTACCTTAAATTTTAATTGCCTTTTAGTGTCGTTAAATTAAATTTGGTAATAATTATGTATCTACTTCTGTTTTTTTTCTAACATTTTTTGTAACGATCTGTTTTATCAATTTGTATTCTGATAAAGTAGTCTAGAAAAACGTGTTACAATTAATATAGAAAGATTTTAGCTTCAATTACGTTAAATCCATGTAAATTAGTGAATAAAAATGAATGTTTAATAATTGTTTTGTTTCACCCACATTATACACAGAATTTTATATGTTTTATGATTTAACAGATAATATTGGTTGTTAATAAAAATAAAAAATAAAAGGGCAGGTAAAGGTAAAGGAGAACAAAAAAGAAAATAATTATTAGTATAATATTTTTTTAAATAATTTGAATACTTTTTGGACATTTACATAAACATTTAATAATTTACAATGATTATTTATACTGACATGACATGACACATCATATTCTCGACTAACACTACACACTATATCTATTTGCAACTTGAAATTAATAACTTGTAGGTGCTATGAGAATTTACTCTAGACAACTAAATTGTTGCGTGCGGCCTATCGCCTCACAAGCGTTTCGTTAATACTAAGAGGGTATGCATGATTTATAGTTTTATAAATAATTTAGCAGGATATTAATTTATTTACACATATAAAATAAATATCTAGGTTTTGAAAATGTAAAATGTTTGTGGTCTTGCAATGTTGGCCCTGTCACATTATATTATTGGCATACAAGGCTTAAATTTTGTACATATTTCTTTTCACACTATCCGATTCGATCGATGATAACGTGTTATCGAATACAGATTGAAATTGAGGGTTAAATACGGTCTGTTGGACCATTTTGGGGTATAAAAAAAATTGTACTAATACATTGCAAGAGGTTGCACCCAAAAATATATAAAAAATTTGTATTTAAGAGAATTTGTTTCGAAATCAAGACGCTGTTGCCACCCGCAAATTAGATCGTAATGGGTATTAAAATCGTAATTACGTGAAAAACTTAAAAATCAACGATGTTCAACAAACAAATGTTTTCCATATAGCATTCCTAACAATTTTTCAAACGGGCAACCCTTGGGAATTCCATTGCAATATTTTTTAAGTTATTTTACGCGTACAAATAGTTTAAATATGAAGTGCAGTGCCAACATAGCAAACCACTGGTTTTTCATTTGTAAACAAAATTATAAACTTAGTAACAATCCGCTAGTAACGACGACTAATATTGTAAGCATCGAAAAATGCACATTTGGAAATAAAAGTTAAATAAGAAACAGTTTAGTTACGATTCAGTCTGCTTTGTGTGTATGAATCTTTTAAATAGTGTTTCACTCAATTTTATAACACCAGTCGCTCATATTTTACAAAGATATGTTGAAGTATTCTAAAGCAATATAATAGCTATGACTCTAAACACTTATGACTATGTAGACCTCAAATGCAAATACTTTTTTAATTTACATGATATGAATATGTCATTAACCTCTGTTACTTTTATTAATTAAACATAGTAATTATATTGAGTATCTAGAGTGACAATAGACAATAGGGGTATATGTATTCTTATCGGTATATCGGTTCGATTTAAATCTTGAATCGGGAAAGGAGACTCCATTGGTTGCTTTCACAAAATATCTGTTGTAGGTATTTGTTGCATCTACCTACCTTTTCGATAGAATATCGCATTGGAATGTGGTTTAAGATAAAATCATGCATATCGCACTCCAGTTCTAATAGTAACATATAAATATAGTGTAATTAAAAATTTTATGATGTAATTTCACTATTTGTTCATTACAGTACTATCATACATTTTATATACATTTATTGATATAGATAATATAGATTTATGAATTTAATTAATTTTTGGGATAATTTATAATTACTTTTGATGTTATAGCACATGGGATCGTATCCTTAAAATTTTACATCTGATAGCAGTTCTACCAATACCGTCATCTCCTATAAGCGGGATACGATCTTCATTGTGCACTATCACAGAGTAATGACATAAACGTGGGACTCTCGCGAGTCCCCGATTGCCCCAGGCCCGTACTCGTGCATATAAGTTACTTACAGTAATACTAGGCGTAATAACACGGAATAACAACTCGTTACATAGCGCTACATTAGCACGTAATATTATGCTATTAACTGACGTTCGTTACAACGTAATCTTTTCAGTCCCTCGGTTACACATACGACTAAATTCTTTGTACATAATTATGAACATACATAATTCTCGCAGACCACTGAGTATGAGTTCGTTTTCGGGCGCGCCCCGATCGATCGGTATTTATTTTGGAATGTGTTCAGGTGTTCGAATTTCATCATCGCAATTAAACGGTGAGGCCTTCCGTGCGCGCCGGGGGCGGCAGCGAGGCGAGCGAGTGCGGGTGCGGGTGCGGGTGCGGGTGGTGCGGCGCGGGCGGGGAGCCCTGCGCGGCCGGCGGCGCCAGCGGCGCGTGCGCGGGCGGCGAGCGGTAGTGCTCGCTCTCCTCGCGCATCTGCCGGCTGCGCTCCGCCAGCTCGCGGCCGCGCTCGGCCAGCTCCCGCATGGCCGCCTGCCGCTCGTCGCCTCCCTCCAGCGACGGCGGTCTCTCCAGCGGCGACGCGGCGCCGGCTCGAGCGCCACCGAATGCCCCGAAACCGAGTAATCCCGGAAATTTGCCAGCTACTCCATTCTGACCGGCGCTCTGCTGGATCACCGATATTTCATTCAGCTTTTGCTGCATGCCGTTGAGGAAAGGCGCAGGCAGGTAAGGGTAGAAAAGGTCAGGTCGCCGCAGCAGGTCGTGCGGCTCGTGCAGCGGCCGCGGAGGTAGCTCCAGGGACATGCGACGTCCACGGCGGGACGCACCACCGCTCCACATGTGCGTGCCCATATGAACCTTGAGGTTCCCTTTGGTAGTAAATGCCTTTTGGCAAACAGCACATCGGAAAGGCTTGTCTCCGGTGTGCGTGCGCATGTGGATTTGGAGCGCCGAAGACGAGGAGAAGTTCTTTCGGCAGACGCCGCAAAGGTGCTTCGAAGACGCGGAGGGCGGTGGGTGTGTTGGCCCACTTGGCACAGTGGGTCGCTTTGGTAGCGGTGGCATGTCAATGGGTGACGCGTGCGTCATGGGCGGCGGGTGGTGCACCGGCGGGGATCGCTTCAAGTCCATTTTGTCCGGCGACGAGCGCCTGTCAGGGCTGGCGTCGCGCGACTCCTCAGATGGCGTAGGACCCGACTTCTCAAACCCTGGAGGCATGTCCCGGATCTTGTGCGTCAGCATGTGTTGCTTCATGTTGCCCTGCAGCAAGGGTTACTATGAATTGGTGTACCACAATTTTAGGCATGAAGAGCGTAAGCGTTTCCGAACAACGTAGATACATATACAATACAAGTACAAGCTTTGAATATAGATGTTCTCGTTTGTAATTAGGTGTTTGATTTAAAACTTCCTGATTAGGTGTGTGTTTTTGTACGGATTTTACTACGTAAAATATCGTACATAAAGCGTTCATCCGAAAGAATATTGATATGCTTTGATACTTTTGAAATTATTACTAATATTGTCCTGTTGTGGTTTTGTAATGTATGTTAGTAACTAATAAAATCTCAGAATACATCGGTTTGGACTAGTGTTGGTTGAATGGTTGTTTTTATTTGCTTGGCCTAATCTTAGAGACTTATAAAGCGAATATCGAATATTAATAAATGCTAACGTGTTAAATGCAGCCTGTCTTGTACTAGAATTGAACTTAACATATATATATATATATACCTATCTAACATTGTTTATAATTCAACAAGTAGGGATTTGCATAGTTATACCTACTAGAAATAATCACCAATGAAAAATTAATACAAGGCGAATGCGGGCAAGGCTCGCAACTACGTGTTATCACATAGAGATAACAATATACCTACATATTTAGTGTACCTAATGTATTTTATAGATAAGCAAGTTGTTAACGTTATTATACCTAATACATACAGTTCATATATACTGGATATACGTCATAAGGTTCTATTAGCAAGTTTTTTACGAATAAATTATTTATTAGTCTACGTTAAAGTAGTCGCATCCTAGAAGTACCTAAATGGCTTATTAAATTAAAAAAGCTATTTTATCATCTGCGGCAGATTTTTTACGCATAAGAAAATAAAATTACCTGCATAAATCGACTTACGTGTTAAATAATAATAGGCTAGAAAGCAATGGCCAATACGTTAAAGGACAACTATAAGCGATGTAGCTATGTAGAACAAGATAATATCTTATTAGGATTACGTGGGATTAAAAGTTGCATAATGTGCAAGTACTTAGAATGCGTACTTCATAAGCATATCATGATACATAATAATATAATTTCTGTACATAATTTATTGGAATCCATAGATAGTGATCACATTTTATCTAATTTTTATTTATTTATTTATTTATATATCTATTTAGGCTATATAGTACACTCAAATAAAGCAATTGATTTGATAGTAGTTTTTAAGTCTTAAGAGTCAAGTCAAGGGATATCGTTATATATTCATTGGGGTTGAAAAAATTGTGCGATAAATATTAAGTAAAATATACGTTTTTGTTAAAAGTTTCGTTTCAACAAATATCTAATGTACGGAAAATTAGGTGAAACCGAAACGTTTACGGGACATCGAAACATAAATGCAGCAATTTGGTATCTACGTGTACAAAGCGAGCGTATAGTAAGTTGACAACAGCGTCCACGCTCAGGCGTCGCTCTCGCATACCGGGTAGACGAAGGCGTTCCAGACATCCAAAGCAGTGGCGTGCGGCGGGCGCGGTGCGCGCGCGCGCCTACCGCACCGGCAACCGCCGCCACTGCTCTGGAACCACAAATACACGCATTACACACACACGCCAACTTGTCACACAGTAAGGTTGTTCCAGAATAGTGAAACATATTAATAAACAATTATTTTTGATCAGACATGAGATAAAATATCCAAGACGAATACAGTATGCGGTTCTTTCTTTTTCGTTTCCATACAGTAATAATAATTTAATGTGACGTTATTATACATGTCCCTCCATAAGTTAAAATATATTTAGACAATATCTATATATAGTGTAAATGTAAACGTATAAAGTATCTAGATGCAAAAAGCATAGTTCTAAAATAGTCGGTAGAGATAAAATAAGTATACACTAATAATTAGTTACCACATTTTATTAACAACCGGGTTTACTAAAATATAGACTAAGTAGTCTAGATAGTTCTAGAATACATACTTATATATGCATGCAAAGATATCTTCGGCCATTCTATTTTTTTTTATAAATTATAAATTGTGATAACTTTATTTTTATCTATTTGCTAATATCGTGAATTGTGCTAAATATTAATAAAAAATTAGGAATTAATGAACTTAATCTATTTATAACGGTTGTTTCCACTAAAATACCGTCTAATGAATATTAAATAAACAATTTTACGATAGTCCTTTCCAATAACATAATAATAACTCAAATATAATTAAAGAGTGACTTTGACTTTTGAGTACCTAAATGTTTTTATATTTAAATTTGACGTATACGTTAATACGTTTTTGTATTTCAATTGTCTAATTTAAGGAACAATAGATTTGTTTCTGACATATAATATCTTAATTATTTTGTTACTCCGTTGATAATGACTGCAAGGTTCATACCTACGCGTATTATACATATTGATGTGTTGTGGCAAAAAGTTCGTGTTAAATAATTTCATTTACCCTTTAATTCCTTAAATTAAGGGAGCTGATGGTACGTTTTTTATTAGTTGATAAATTTTATATATATAGCTATATATAAGGATAACTGACTGACTGACATATCACCGCACATCCAAAACTACTGGGGCTAGGACCGTGAAAACAAGCATGGGGGTCTCATAGGTAAGTACTGTGGAAAGATTTTTGGAATTTCAATATAAAATGATGAAAAGGGGATGAAGGTTTGTATAGGAATCTGTAATTTTTGGAGATAGAGCTCTCGAAATTGGTATTTAGTTAAAAAACTTAATGCCCCCCACATTATATATAAGCTCCACATAACACAAGTATGACGCGAGCGAAGCTAGGAGCAAAGCGCTATTTGAATAGAAAATAAGCCTAGCAATATATGTAAAAATATTGAATATGGCAGTAAATTCTAAGAGCAATTATTATTTATTATCAAATACTGTTTTGAAGAATTCATAATTTTTCCATTATTTTAATGGAATTATAACGTTTTTATTAGCAATAAAACTTCATTATCGTTTTTCATGTAAATATATTTAATGTTGGTATAGTTGATCCGTTTTGGGTGTTTTATATTTTACGCTTTATTTAATGTCTCGTTTACAGATATGTTTGGTGGGAAAAAAAATGAGGCTATGAAATGGTTCGAGGTAGCCGGAACCTCTTTCAAGTAACATACATATGAGAGTATCTTAAGCAATGGCTGTTATCATTCGTCGTTAAAATAAAAAAGTGATTTATTAAATTGGATTCGAGGCCACATCACACTTCGGTAGTTTGACGGCTCTATAATATATAATAAGTTGTTAAGTAGGCAATTCATATGCGCTGCCGATGTTTTTATTTATGTGCTATGCTCACATCTTATTAGTGTCAACATAAGAATTCTATAAGTAGTCCAATTAGCGATAAATAATCTATAATATACAAAAATCCCGTCCGTAATAGAAAATAACCATTATTTTTACGTATTAATTTTCAATAAATCCATAGAGATCTTGTTTGTTTTTCATAATATATCATTTATACTAGAATTTAGCTGTGTGTAAACATTAGTGAATTAAAGGCGAACTTATCGTTAAGTATCCTATCAGTGTAGTTTCGTAACGTTGTTATATAAAAGTGATTTTAAAATAATTAGTATTACCAGATAACGATTTCCTTGTGTCAACAGCTAAACAGCTATTTATGTTTTTTAAATTCAGTTTAACAAAAAAATGTTTAAATTGTAAATTTGTCTGCGAATGGGATTACTAAGAAAGTGTAATTCATTCACTATTATTTTAAAAAAATACGTGTAAATAAATGAAGTTGAAAATTTTTCATGCGTAATACAAGAAAAAATTTCTTAAACTCAACTGCAAAAAGGATGGAACACGAGAAATACTCGACGTAGTGTTTGGCGAGTGAACTTTTATCAGGGAGATGGTGTAGTCGACGATGCTTATTGTAATTTTAAATGCATGTAAGCAGCAGGCTCTATTAGATAAGCCATCTGTATGTCGATACCTTCTCACTACAACGTTCAGTGTTCAGATTCTAGCGATCTAGAATAAGACTGCATTGATCATTTATTTTTTGTTTTATTATTATGGACAGATATTTTTATTGGGATAAAAAAATATATGGTCCCATGTCCCAGACATAGCCTAGTTGGGTTATGAACAATTTTGATAGATGAAAACGATTTGCAAAAAAAAATAATGTTAAAGGACGAAAAAAGAGTTAAATAAACATAAATAATATATCAATCCTATATTAAAGTTTGAACTTATGTTGTGTATACGAGTATGTGTGTGAAAGAGAGAAGATGTAAACTTGGTATTCCCTGCAGAAACTGCAGGGTTTGTTATGTTTTTTGGCAAAAAGAAGAAAAAACTACAGTTATTTGAACATTGAAATAAATTTATCTCAATGTCAAGGCTTCATCAAAGTTCTTTATGCGTCATTATAATGGTCGTAAGTCACATACCTACCTGTTTGTATCAGTAATGTAATGCGCTAAGTAAATAATTTCATTTAAATGTGATACACACAGTACGCTACTTTGTGGTGGAATAGAATCATATTAGCAGATTATACTTATAAAATTGAAATGTATAAATAGAATTGACTGGTATATTTTTAAATCTAGGCTCATAATTATGGTATTTTCATGTTACAAAGAAAAGAAAAAAAATGCTTTTGAAGATTTGTCCGTTTTGTTAGTCCGTCTGAATATTCGGAGCGATTTTCAGACTGATAGATGACTTTGTAAGTAGTGACAGCTTCAGTTCAGAAATTCTTAGGGTACTTGCGCAGTATAATTCGTGTAGGTATAGATATCACACATATTCGTATAACATCTACCTAGTTATTGTGTAATAGTGATTTTTCACTATAAAGAATTGGCTAAAGTTCGTTTTCATGTTCATAAAAAATATGTTTGTTTACATGCATTTATAAAAAATATAATATTAATGAGTGCGTAATGTGCGTACGATTTCCGACCAGCTTACATGAACAAAGATGACTCAATTATTATAAACAAAGCATGTACAGGTAGGAATAAAGATGGCCTAAGTGAGTTTACGTACGTAGACGCGTATGTAGTTCAGAGATCTCTATTGTCTGGGGACCCACGGATTACATGTCAACTGGTTAGTGACCTCGGGCTGTTTCTTAAGATCAGGGGCTGTGTTCTACGCTTGTAGGGGAATGGGAACGTGAAATCAACTGATTTATATAGCAAATTGCGTGAGAATTTCTATGATAACATTTCCAAATACGTTAACGTTTTGATGGTTAGGCAATTACTTAATAAATAATTGGTTGATATTTTGGCAGCTCTAAATAATCAAGTTATTGAGTATAACAAAATTGTGTGACGTTATTAAGAAGTTTCGTGGGTCTAAATGAACTAACCATTCAAAGAACATCGACAGAAAAAGTTTTTATCCAAATGTAGTGTGGCTAAAGATTCTTTACGTCCAATATTTACTCACACTACCATACATCAGTTGGAAACGTTATAGGGTTTACTATATTCTGTAGCTATCTATATACTTAACATAAATTACGCAATTTGATGCAACCAGTGCATATTTAAATAAATTAATGGAGAATTAACAAAAAAATAAAGTTATTTGTATGTCAGCTCTGAGAACGTCGATCCGAAGGGCGACAGGACTTGAGGAATTTCAAGAATGAATCTGTGTAATTTTACATACGTTTATATTAAATCATATGGCCAAGATTTGCGTAAATAAATAAATTGAATAAACTTCTCGATAATATAACTAAAGGCATCTTAAAACTTCGACACTCGTTAATTAGCAATGGCGAAAATTATGAGACCTCAGAAGTTGTAAGACGTTGAATTTATTAAAACCGTAGAGTAATAAAACTATGTAAATAATATCGTTAATTAAAATTATTTCACATGTTTAACCTTTTTTTAGTACATATGCGATTTTTGATCTTTTTGAAATCGAACGATTAGTATTTTTCAAAAGTATGCGGTAATGTGGGTGGTGATCTGATTGCCTTCAATATATTAAAAGAAAGGTTCTTTTGGTACTTACCTATGTTACCTACTTTAACATATAATAATTAATGTAATAAAAGCAATTCATATATTAGTTTCTATGAAGTAAGAAGTCAATTAGTTTATTGAAAGTGCGTAGTGATAGGCATTGAGGGTCTAAACCGCGGCGCCATCGTAAATTATAAACTATATTTTATTGATACAGCCCCCGTATGGTCACTTTCGGAAACATACGAAAATGTTACTTTGTCAAGCATAAATAATCTTTTTATGACGAGAAGCGTAGGTAAAGGCTCAAGGATTTATACGCAATAAATATTTTACGACAAGAATTAATATTCCGATCGTTTTCCGTGACGTTGTTTTTATGACTTATCATTTTTGTGGCGACGCGCTGGTCAGCGACAGCGGCGCAGGCGCAGGCGCAGGTACACTTGAGATATTGCTCGATCTGATTATAAAACTTGATTCGCCATAAAAATAAAAACATTATTTTAACAACTTTTATGTATTGTGTTAAGAATTGAATTAATTGGTTTAAGTAGAGTTGAAATGGTTTTATTATTAATGATAAAAGTAAGTAGAATATTGATGGTTTTTGTCCTCGTTTAAATATTTTGGTTTCATTTGATACGAATCTAATTTACATGTCGATAGATTATATTCAGGGCAAGACTAAGGTAACAATAAGCATATTGCCATAGGTGTTAAAATAAACTGAAAAAATAAAATTCCGAAATTCTTTGCGCTAAGAATACGCTAAGAAATTAGTCACGTGCTCATTATTTATAAGAGGCATCTATAGAAAGTGTTTTATATAATATTATCAATATTCAATGCGTGAAAAATTTTGAGCTGACACCACTGGTTATGGCCATCCTTTATATACCAACGAGCCTTTGCCTACGACTACGTCTGCGTAGATTTAGATTTAATCAATGTTATTTTAGCCTAGGTGCGATTCCGTTATTTATGCAATTCTAAAGTTTCATTAAAAGCAGCCCAGTAGTTTTTGCGTGAAAGACTAACGAACATTCATATGTTCTCACAAACGTTCACGTTCATGATATTAGGATATATCGTGACTGTGTTGCGTCGAGTATGTTATCCAGACGTGTAATATAGTGATTTATGTTAAATATAAAAGAAAGTACAAAATTCCGCATATTTTGTTATCATACAATATTGCGAGGAGGGTTATCTGATCCTGCCATAGCACAAGCGCCGTGGGAGGTAACCTTACAATTCTCCCGTACTCACCCGCACGCTAAGTAACTTATTCTTTTGTTATCATATTTGCACTACAAGCACATAATTAATTGTTAAAATTATAACTATGTAAAATGTAGAACAAGAAAAACATAGTTGTTTCATAACCACTTTGGTGTATTTTGTGCTTATAAAATGATTATTATGACGCGATTCGCTTAGTTATTGTATAAACATTATTGATACG
>DWIE01000675.1:0-13459 GCA_018248235.1 Choaspes benjaminii | reverse complement strand
TAGATCGAACGCCTCATGTTCTGCCTTACACCGAAACACAACTAGTGCGAACACTACTGTTTCACGGTACAAATAGGTGTGACGCTGGTACCGACCCACTCGAACATATGTACAAATAGGTGTGACGCTGGTACCGACCCACTCGAACATATTCATGTTCTACCACCCGTAAAACAAGTGCACTTAACATCAAATGAGCCGAATGCCCGTTTGTTACTCTAATTCTCGTAGAAAAAAAAATCAGATCAGTGATGTATTTATAGGATATTTGTTTCAGCAGGTATTCAAACGACAAATCAGCAAATCAAAGCTCCATAGAAGACGGCGATAAATCTAATAATTCAGACGAATGTCGAGTTATTAATAATGTATCTATAGAATTCCATGCTATTAAAACAGAGGTAGAATCAGACGATGAATATAATGTTAACGACGAATCAAAACAATCTGAAGATAGTCAGAATAGTCAGACAGCTACAGATAACGTTACTAGTCTTAAAAGAGAAGATCTTAGCAGTGCCATAGAATGCGCTATAATAAACAAAATGTATAAAGGACGACCCTTAGCAGATATATGCAGATTGTACAACCTTACTCCAGAAATAGTCAACGAAATTTGGGAAGACAGAGACAAATTCGAAAGGCCAAAGAAAGTTGGCGTCAAGACGGCTAAATACATGAACGGTATATTGGATACGAGGATATTGGATTGGTTTCATAACGAGAGGGCGAAGAATATTCACGTATCTGGTAAAATGCTGCAGGATAGAGCCGAGGAATTCGCGAGGGAGTGTGGTTTCGTGGCTTTTAACGGTAACATGAAGTGGTTAGAACGCTTCAAGAAAAAGTATAACATACTGTTGAAATCTACTCCACACAAAAGAGATTACAATGCGCCAGAATCCAAGTGGAAAACCCTGTTCTTCAAGGAAACCTGGTCTGACGCGAGATTGGGCGTTCCAGATGACAATATATATACGGCAGATGAAGTTGGCGTATTTTTCAATGCATCGAAAAGCAGATCGAAAAAGTTGACTGGCAAGAAATTCATACAAGGATTAGTCAAAGATCGCTTGTCTATATTTATGTGTACCAATATTACTGGTACAGATAAGAAGAAACTGGTCGTCTGTGGGTCCGACGATCCGTTGATACGTTCCCACAGACACCCGAACACATTACCCGTTATGTATATACGTCATAATGAAGCGCATTTCACTACCCAGATATTCGAGGAGTACGTGAGATGTTGGAATAGAGAATTGCTAGCTATAAACCGAAAAGCTGTCTTGATTCTCGACCGAGCCACGATACATTCTAAGTTGAAACTGTCCAATTTGAAGCTCGTCTTCGTGCCGTGGAAGACTTCTGGATTGATACCTATCAGAAACGGTATCTATGGCAGATTCCGTGACGAGTTCCGAAGGCTTATCCTTCAAGAGAAAGCTGCTAGCGTTATCAGAGGCACAGACAGGAATTTAACATGCTTAGAAGCATTGTACATGCTAGAGAAAGCGTGGGACCGAGTTCCGCCCCAAGTGGTGACCACCAGCTTTGAAGTCACAGGGTTCGATGTTCAACAAAGTGAAAATCCAACCCCGTTTGTGAACGAAACTCCCAAAGTTAGTGAGAACGACGACGAAGTGATTTCGAAAATGCTAAAGGACTATGAGGTAGATTTTTACTTTACCGATTTATCCTTGTTGGATATGTATTTGACGGTCGATGAGGAGTTCTTGACGGGTCAGGGCACGAACTGTTCCGTGTTCGGTGGCAATCACAAAGTGAATAACACGCAGAATGAGGTAGGCGTTGAAACCCTCCCAATTGGGACGGAGAGACCCGAGTCTAGTGATAGAGAGTCCACAGTGAGAAAAGCTAGGGCGTTGGAAGATTTAGAAATTGTTCGTAGATACCTACAAACGAACGATACGCCGTTCGATATGTATTCTAACTTCGCGAAAGTGGAGAACTTTCTTTATAGTGGTCCTTTAAGTGGTGACTCGTAGAACAATAGACCCCTGAGGTTAGTATTTCAAAATTACCTATTTGTGTCCTAACATAGCAGTATTACCACTTCCAAGTCTAGACTGTTTTGAGTGGTAGATCAATTAACTTGGTCGGTTCTGTCACACCTATTTGTACAATGAAACTGTTCGCACTATACGTGTTTCTGTGTAAGGGTGTGATAGCATATGCAGAACACGTGGCGTTCGATCTACGTCCTGAGGTGTAGCTAAGGATCTGTGGTTGTCGATGTCATGGGCTGCAGTAGCTACTTACCCGCCCGCAGGTAGACTGCGAGTCCGTGTGCTACTTCATAAGACAAAAAAGCGCAATCGAATGTGTACAGCGTACACAAAACCCGGGGCGTGTAAATTTCCTCTCTAGATGATCTCTAAATAGCACCAAATCTTTCAATAGAATACAACAGAACATAAATATAGTAAGCAACATAGCCGTCAGGTGTAGAAACGCAGCATCCAACGGGATAGGATCTGTGTGATGCAGATTATAGCTGTCATGTGCTGCAGTGATCACTCACCACCAGATGACCTGCATGCTGGTTTGCTACTCTCGATCACATACACAATAGTGATCCTTAGGAATATGATAAAACATGTGATGAGCTTGGTCACATATGTTATCAGGTGAACTGCTTGCAAAAGTATGACATATATCAGGCCGCGAGCGCCAAGGCGCCCAAAGTGAGTTTCGAGGAAAAAATTGAACGGGTCTACTTTTAATTTGTGGTTGTTATATTGCAGTAATAATATATATTATTAATTAATATTAATAAAAATGGAGTTTAAGGGTGACATGCGTTGCCCACGTCTTCGCTTGCGTCATACAAACTTTCATCCCCTCTTTCACTACCTTAGGATTTGAATTTTCAAAAACCCTTCCTTAGTGCACACCTACGGTATAAAAGGAATCCGAAAGCAAATAATCACAGATCTAACCCAGTAGTTTGGGCTGTGCGTTGATATATCAGTCAGATATACTTTTCTTTAAAAATATATAAATATTTATAATATAATATATATAATAATATAATATATATTATAGGTATATGGATAAAAGGTTCAAAGTCCTTCAGAAGCAGTAACACGCCTGTGATCGGCCTGGAATTGAAATGCAGTTAACAAATGTGTGCTGTTCTTGCGACAGGACAAAAAACTAAAAAGTAATCTCTATTGAATTGATTGTTATGATAGATAGGAGTAATTACTTAATTCTTAATTGTAGATGTTACTTGTAAAATGTTTTAGTTCAAATTGTTGCGAAATCTTCCTTAAAGTACTTACGGCTAGTACAAGGCTAGAGTTATTTGAGCGTTGGTGTTATTCGCACATAGTATTTTACTCGTTCTTACATACAGGTCTTGCATAGCTTTCTAGTTGGCCGCTTACCGAGCCAAGCCGCTAGGATCGCTGCGATCGAGGGATATCCTGTGTAGCAAATATGACGGTAGTCGCGCAAGCATGATGGATGGCCTTATCTATACATAAATAATCCATTATATTTCGTATACATTTGGTTTGTTTTAGGGAAAAAGATATAAATCCACTAACAAATACAAAACCAATATGTATAATGTTACATGAATGAAATCTTATAAAATCAAGCGGTAGTGATGACGTGCTTTATTAAGCCGCTCGCTATTCAAATTAGGATAGATTTTCGGTACGTTACAGGGCCTCGCCATGTCACAAATAATTATCATGGCATTACTTAAAATCACGTAAATTATTCGTCAGAACTCACAACATTACACGGTATTTTGGAAAATGTCTACGAAATCAGTATATACATCACATGCTATACAATTTTGAAAATGTAGGTTATGGATGTATCTCTCGATTGCAGCGCCATCTGGATTTTCCTTCAAAAGTGGAGTAACTTCTTACTATTCAGAATCTGCTGCAAGGAAGGCTTGTTTGTAAGACCGGGGTATTCTACGATAAAGTAGATTTTATTAATGACACAACTGGCACAAGCTTTTTCTTGATTGCAAAAGAATCTCTATTACAAAAGAGTTGCTAAACAGTTGACAACAGTTGATTCAATTTGGCTGTGTATTTTTTTAAATATTCTCAAGTCCGAGGAAGGTTTTTATGAAAAAACTATTTTTTTTAATCTGTCAAAGGCATTAAGTTTCAATGTGTCAAAATACCCTCACCTCACATCTATTTGTGGAGCCTGCGTAAAAAGATATTGGCTTTTCAATTAATGATTAATTTTAGTGTAATAATAATTAATATTATACTAATATTAGTACCAATAGTGTAGCCGACAAAATTATCTTTCTTTTGATTCCCTAACTTTAACAAATTTAAGTTTTATGTGGTTTATGACGTAAGCAAGTAACGTGATGTACCATAGAGAATCCGAACTTTGTAGAATGTTTAAATTATGTATCGTAAACCAAGTTCAATATAACGGTGCAATTACTGTTAAATAATTAATGTAGTTTAAAATGCAATAAATATTGCCTTCATCGCCAGAATATACTTACTTCAGTTTTATTAGTGTTTTAGAGCCACCGCACACTAGATTATCCATAGACAATTAAATTGAATTCCTAAACAGTTTGAAACAAATTTACACTAATATTACAATATAAATATTTAGATAAAGTTTGAATGTAAGGAGTAATCCCCGAAACTACTCATCCGCTTTTAATAATTATTTCACCATATAAATATAATGGACCTTTCATAGCGTGCCTTTGTATAGCGTGGGTGAAACGGCGGGCACAGCTAGGGCATTTATGACGGCTCTGGTGAACTGATTCAGCTTGAAGAGTATGAGAGCTGTCATGCAGAATACACGAGGCGACCGATTATTCCTCAAGAGCTGTGACGCACTTGCGACGCACTTCGAACAGAACAATGGGTCTGTTCTGCGCCAGTTACAATTGTCACAAGCTGCAGTGGTCACTTAACACGAGGTGAAGTGCATGTCCGTTAACTAGTCCAATTTTTTTTAAAAACAACTCATTTTTTTTGTTATGAAGTAGCACACGGGCTTGCAGTTTACCTGCAGGTAAGTAACCACTACAGCCCAAGACATCTGTAACCACTGATGCGGTACTACTCTTAAAGACATAGATCGATTGCCTCGTGTTCTGATTATGCTGGCTATCACACGCTTACACCGAAACACAAGTTGTGCGAACACTAATATTTCACGGCACAAATAGGTGTGACCGTGGTACCAACCCAGTCATTCATGTTCGCACTAATTGTTGTAATTCACTAACTATTGTAACAAACTCATGTTGTAATGTAATGTAATGTTGTAAATGTAAACACATTCATGTCCACACTAATTAAAAATAAACTAACTAACTATCGATGGTACAAAGCCTGTAGTGTGCGGTCTCTTAAAGTTTATTGTCGCTAATAAATTGTTCACAAACAAATCACAATTTGTCCAAAATATTGTGTCGATAATTTAATATAATATTTACGCAATTTTCATTGTATCAATGATAAATTTTGTTATATATATGGAATGTTGAAAATATAAGCTTCATTGTAAGTACCGGGGCGGGTATACATCGCTATGGGCTATAAATATATTGTATTTTATGTTAAAACTACTTTTAATCAAGCAATACGCGTATATAGATAAGTCAAACAACCTTATCTTAAACAATATTTCATCCACATTGGTAGAGCCGTTTCCGAGGTAAACGAATGCATGCATGCATGCATATTTATTGCTCGTATATATATATAGATAGATAGAAAAAAAATAGTTTTTCCTTTATATTTTATCAGGTGCTCAGGGCAAAAGGCTACATATATAGAACTTTGTTTATAGATACAGGTGGTCTGTTTATTTTAGCTTTCTATTTATTTCAAAGATAGTCAATATGTAGGAAGTACATTTACAGGAACAGCGTCCACATGATAATATTTCGAGCCTTCGGTCTTCTCTAGTCCACATTAGTCACTATTTCGCTCTCCTACCGCCTTTTGGGGTGTCCTCCATGTATCTATTATCGAGCAACGCATAAGGTTTTTCACGTGACAGTCAGCGATCAGACTGTAAGTCAGCCCTCACTATCCCATGTACAATTTTGTTGGGTGGTTATTTGGCGAGTCTGATGCCCATAATCTATTGTAGGACAAAAAATTGTCTGTGAGTTTGTGCTGAGCTTTATATGATTTAAGGGAGTCAAATGAAGTCAAAATTGTATGTCATAAACCGGGAGAAAGGCGAGCCTCGCTTACGAAGCGATCCATGTCACTGCATAGTATATTTGTGTTATAATTAATTAATTTGCAATAGGTACACCCCAACTTTGTCATGTGCATGTGGTGCCGATTCTAAACGCAGTAACAAAAAAAACTAATTCACTGGGTCGGGAAAAATGCTATTGGCTTTTTTCTGAGCAGAAAAATCTCAGTAAGTAGCCCGCAATTTGGGAATGTACCCGGTAAATGGCAATAGGCTCGCCATCTATTACAAGGGACCTGAACATGCTGCCTACGTCATCAGGTGAATTCAGGCGTGAGTTTTTTTTTTTGTAATTTATATAATATGTTACAATTTTCGCTCATATAACACATGTGTTGTGAAAATTTAAATATATTTACATAATAAAATCCTTAATTATATAAGACCGACCGACAGAAACTTAGATTTAGTCTGTCCGAAAACAAGGTACCGTGATATTCATTTGTGCAAAAAAGGTCCTAAATGTGAATACAATATATATTCTTTTTCATAGTAAAATAGTAAAAGTACATTGACCTAATTAGTGCCGAGTCAGATATATCTAATCGATCAAAAACTAATTAAGTTTCCTTATTCGCACTGATTGATTTGTGAAACTTTTGACAGTATGAACTGTGACTTTATTTTACACGTAACCATGCCGTAGAATTTTGAAGTACCACATGCTAAAATCAATACGAGTACCATTAAGTTTCAATAGATGGCGTTAGCAGTTTTTAAAAATCTTTCTTATTTTGCAATTTCACTAATTACACGTTAAATCTCATACACCTGGCCTGACAACATTTAAGCCTAATAGAATTGTTCCCGAAATCATAAAAATATATATGTACGAGAGTTTTGTCATCTAAATGTATATCTTCATAACGATTCCTTATATTTACTATCTGAGACAGTCTGCATATTAGGGTGGATTGTCCCTTGTTATTTTTTATGCATTGTTGAGTATTTCTAATTAAACTGCATATAAATCATCTGTCTTACCTATCTATCTATCTATCTATCTATCATAACCCTCTGTTTAGCTGAGCATAGCGCTCGCCACAAATATCGGTAAGCCGCAAAGTCCGACAGGGCCAACAGTTGTCCCATCGTAAAAAAATATGTTATATTTAGCAAATTGTTAAAATGTGTGGTTCGAGATATATGTTAGCTTACTTGTGTACGCTTGACAATATAGAGTTTTAACAATATTTTTTGTTCAATTATGAGCATGACCAAGAAATAATTGGATTGATTTTATACGGAAACTAAAAGCAATAGAGTAGTAATATAGATAATTTTGTTAAATATTTGAAATATATAGAATAATATAGATTTACTTATAAATATATTTCGTTTAAGTTTAATTAACATTGTTTTATTATTGTAAGATATGTAAGTAAATAAAATATATTATAATAATTCGGTTGTGTTTATACTTCCACAATTTTTTTAATGCATTTCGAGCAATACGTATGTTTAATATAAGCTAATGCAATAAAAATGTGTTCAACTATTCAAAGGTCTTTAAATATGAGTTTTATATATTAGAAAACTTAACAATTATTAAAAGCCATGTTTTATAAATTAAGAAAAAGTAACAGATGTCATGAGCTGCAGTAGTTTCCATAAGGTGACTGCAAGCCCATGTGCTACTTCATAAAACCCTTTTCGACGACCTCCGTGGTGCAGATGGTAATGGTGGATTCGATTCCCGCAGCGATACAAATGTTCTAATTTCTATCGTGACTAGATAACTTTACGGAAGCGAAAATAATCTTGATTATCGGTCGGTACCACCGTCACACAAAACCGAAACAATAGTGTTCGCACTACTTGTGTTTCGGTGTAAGGGTGTGATAGCTAGCATACGTAGAACACGAGGCGCTCGATCTACGTCCTCACGAGTAGTACCGCATCTGTGGTTACAGATGTCATGAGCTGCAGCAGGTACTTATCAGAAGGTAGACTGCCAGTCTTACTACTCGTTACATAAGAAACGCTAATAAAAAATGTGATTCAAAATTTAATTGTGAACTTAAGTCCAAGTCGAACTTGTACTCTCTTTAGATATCTTATTAAGTATGCGACATATTTATTTACAGAAAACGAGTAAAGAACGCGTAGGTGACTAGAGATAAAAGAATAAAAATACTTTTAGTTTTTTTATTATCTCTGGTATATTAGACTAGGCACTTCATTTTGTACATGATCGTTGATTCAACAATTTGTTCGTCATAAGTTATGCAAGGTGAAGATGGCGTTAGTGGCGCTGACCCGAAATCTAGTAAGTCAGTTGGCGCAATGCATCTATGGATGGATATGGACACACTGGTTGGAGACAACATTATCTGTGCAAGCGCGCAAATATTTGAAGAAATATGCGGAGTTCGAATTACGGGCATTCAAAGTCTGATCAGTAAAGAAATCACTCTTAATCTATAAGACCGCCTGTTGTATGTTTCTTCTTTATGTGTTTTTATTTATGTTTATCTGTTATTGGTGTACAATAAATAATATTTGTAATTGTATACCTATTAATACAGAAACATCTGGTTTTTAATTATACAAATTGTATGTAGAGCCACGGATTTCTCATATTAAAATATATTTTCTTTACTTTAAAGCTATCATATCAATAAGGACGACTTTATACACTGCGAAAGTTTGTATATTTGTAATACTACATTGGCGTTTAATTTAAATTATATATTATATACATACATACTAATTGTGACTGACTTTGTCCGCTTGTAATAAAAAAAAAATTACAAGACAAAAAAACTATCCTATCTTTAAAGTTGAAACAAGCAAGAGACGTGCAAAATTACATTGAAATCGGTTCAGTGGTTTCGGAGATTAGCATGGACGAACATTGGGACAATGTATTTTTATATATGTACCTGTAAAATGATGTGCAATAAAGTATAATAATATAGTTGTTTAAACGTGACAATTTGATTAAGAAACATTTTATTCAACAAAAAATATTAATTTCATAAATATATAAAATTTGAGTGGACACTGATCTTATTCTAGTTTTTTTTATAGTAAAAAGGGGCAGACAGGCAAAAGGCTCACCGGATGGTAAGTGATTACCGTCGCCTATGAACATTTGCAACACCAGGAGTGTTGCCAACGCGTTGCCGGCCTTGAATAGCAAGTATATAACAGTAATTGAATATAGGACAACAATAATTTGAATGGCGGACTAGTTTAGTGGTTATCTTTCTCTCGTTATAAAATCTGCAAGCTCAAGAGGCAATGGCCAGGCCACATCGTCCGTAGAACTGATAACCGTTGGGGACGAAAGGTCTAATGGGACCACGTCTCGGAAAAAGAAGCATGAGGCGCCCCCCGACACGGTGGACAGATGACCTCAAGAAAGCAGCGGGAAGCAGCTGGATTCAATAGGCTCAGGGGCGATCGGAGCGGCGCCTTCTAGGGGAGACCTATGTCCAGCAGTGGACAAAAAGGCTGATGGAAGGATGGATTAGTGACTATAGGTTTTCTATCACACGAAGTCAGACTACCTTTGTTTTATGTTATGAAGTAGCACACGCTGGTAAGTAGCTACTGCAGCCCATGACATGTAACATGCTGTTACTTCATAACATAAAAAAACACTGCTGGATTGGATTCCCTAATCGCAAATATTAGTTACAGCTAGTGAATAATAAAAAAAATATATTCGAATAAACATTATTTCCACTTGCACACCTGCCCTTCTGTTTTCTATATTTCTTCCTACTGTTTGAAGCTGGGTTACCTGGAAGTAATAGCTCTCAGCGATGACGCCACCCATTGTAACCTGTACCTTTCGAAATGCATGTTTTGGTGCAATAAAGTGTAAAATTGTGCACCAAGAGTACACCGGCAACGCATTGGCAACTCCCTGGTGTTGCAAATGTTCATAGGCGACGGTAATCACTTACCATCCGGTGAGCCGTCTGCCTGTTTCCCCCCCCTTTTTACTATATAAAAAGTGTTTTATATTGTATTGTATTGTCAGTATGAATTAGCCCTTTCTTGGTGCAAAGGCGAGTCCAAGATTAACTTCATAGCATTAAGTAAGTTTGTTCAACGATTTACAACATTTCTACCTATTTATTTATCTACCTACTTCCATTAGTAATCCACCCAATAAGTACATCGCAGGAACATACTAGAAGTTCGTTGTACTGGCAACTGTTGGCAGTGGCGGCACTAGATGAAGAGTGAACGTCGGCGTGAAATATGCTTTCATTTCTCGGTTAGGATGGAAATATTGAGTTGAATTTTTGTTCGGACAATTGACAGTTGCCTTATTGTGTCAAGAAGAAACACACGGGCTTGCAGACTACCTGCTGGTAACTAGCTACTGCAGCCCTGCACATCTGTAACCACATGCGGCGCTACGAGTAATATAGATCGAATGCCTTGTGTGCTGCGTATGTTGACTATCAAACCGTTACATTGAAAACAAGTAGTGCAAATACTACTGTTTCACTGCAGAAATAGATGTGACGGTGGTACCGACCCAGTCGAACACATTCATGTTCTACCACCCATTCAGCATTTGCCTACAATATAACCATTACTGAAAATGTGGATGACATGTTTTCTTTTGCTAGGCTGTTGGCGAACGCCTGCACCTAGCGCCGCCACTGACGCCTGGACTACCTACCTACCTACCTACCTACCGACCTACTTATCTATCCACCTACTTTACTCTTCAACACCAAAGCTATTCTGTTGACTAGTCCGTTTGTAGCGATGGGGGCACGTTTTTCCCGAATACATTCTCTTGGTATTTCAATTTCTGCACATTCGTAGGATCTTTTATTAGTTCATCTTCTTGCCTTTCTAATCTTTGGTCTTGAACTGGTTTATTATATGGTGTGTATCTATCGGATAACAGGCTTTCTAGATTGTAGCCTATGACGCCCACCACAGCTGCTATTGGGAGCGTAATGTATGGAGCGTTGGCTCTGAGGAACTGGATGAGTATCGGCCACATCTGCAAATTGAAAAAGTAACACATGAGTTCCAGGAGCAATTTCATTTACTGACAAATAGAATAACCAATGGGAATGTGGCTCACCTGATCCCAAGTGCCACTGCAGCCCATGACATATGGAACTGACTCAAAACAAACTTATTGTGTGAAGTTGGTTACATCTTTATCACAAATTTTATCGGTGGTAGAATCTGTCCAGGTTCATCCGGGTGAGTACACCACCACACCTATTTCTGCTGTGAAATAGCTCTTATGAGTTGTTTCAGCTTGAAGGGTGTGGCAGCCAGCACGCACAGGATATATGAGGCAAATATCTTAGCCCTCCAGAGTAGCAACACACTTGGGACCAACTTCAAACAGAACAATGGCTCTGTATTATATCTGTTATAGTTGTCATGGGCTGCAGTGATCACTCAACATCAGGTGAACTGCAGCCATAAGTTGGTCACATCATGTTTTTTTTATTTATAAAAATGAGAGTAGCAAATGGGCATGCAGCAACCTGATGTTAAGTAATCACTGTAACCGGCTTTAAATAGACCCATTCTATTCGGTTGGTCATGTATCCTGTGTGCCACTGCCACAATCTTCAAGCTGAAACAACTCATAACTGCTATTTCGCAGCTGAAATAGGTGTGTAGGTATTATATATTTTTAGTAGCTATTTGGCCCTAACTTACTGTGAATCAGTTTAAAAAGGTATTGTACCAATCCTAAAAACAGCACCCCATATTTAAACATTGTCTGTCATTTAACATTGTCTCAATAAAATTCGTAGGTAGTCAAGATAAAAACTATGTAAAAACCCAAGTTAAACCAAGCAGACATGTGTAGAAAATGTCATAGAAATTGCTTCAGCGGTTTCTGAGATTAGTGTAGTACTGACAAACATGGCACGAGTTTTTTATTTATAAAGATGTGAAATAGTACACAAGTTATAAATTGGCAAGCAAACCTAACATTTCCTTTATAAATCACAAGTAATAAAATTTATACTAATATAACAAAGAAGATATTTTTTGTTTGTTTAAACGCACTAATCTCTGGAAATACTAGTTGGACTTAAAAAATATGTTTGTATACAATAGACAGAATCATGAGTTATAACATAGGCATTAGGCTACACCTCTAAGCAGCCCTTAAATGTTGATTTTTTAAAGTATTTCAGAAACATGTATACTAATAATACCTTTATGAATTTGAAGAGATTTTTGTTTGTTTGTGGGTCTATATAAAGCGCGTGTAAAGTAAGTTGGAAACATTTATAGTAATGTTACCTATATAAATCTGACAATGGTTTTCTTTGTTTGTCGGTCTATATAAGGATGCGAAACTGCAGGCACTATAAATTAATATAATCCATACATGTATGGTGCACTCACTCCCGATACATGTTAATTTTATTCTAGCATTTTTTTGCCTCAGTCAAATCTTATGTTTTTTTATTATTTATCTGTGGTACTATCTATCTAGTTCACAATGGTAAGTACATATATTTCTGCAGTAAAACAGCTTTTATGAGTTGTGTTTCAGCTTGAATACTGTGGGTTCCGACACACAGGATAAATGAGACAACCAACTTAGCCCTCAAGAGTAGCAACGCACTTGTGACCGACTTCGAACAGAACGACGGGTATATAGAGTCGTAGACTATTGTTATGAGCCGCAGCCGTCACTTAACTACGGTTTTTCTTATTGGAAGTACTAAAATATATATCGAAAAAAAATTAAGGTTTATTAAAACATAAATATCGTACAAAAATGATGGTTCCAGTTTTAAAAATACTACTTAGTTATATCAATTAGCAAAGCTTTTAACTTATTTCGTCTTGTAAATACAAATTTCAAAATTTAAGATAATGTCGATAAAACATGACAAAGATTTTGCAATATCAACATGATAACACATTCATACCTTAGTATTTCAGCAAAGCAAATATAATCCTGAAATATTACACTTTTACAGTTAAGTATACCGGAAAACAACCTCAATGTAATTTTACGATTTTTTCTTAGTTTTTTTTTTAATTAAAAGTTTTACGGCTTCGGCATCTTGCCATACAGCCTATCTTATTTGTTTCTTCATTTTAAAATTATAATATTAAAATGGTGGTGATGTTCATTTTAATGTTGTCCTTGGAGTATTTGACCCTAAAACTCCAACTGCCAGCTCGCACAGGTGGAAATTGATTGGGCCAGGGAGACCTGAAAAATATACCCAGTTTT
>DWIE01000674.1:0-13463 GCA_018248235.1 Choaspes benjaminii | reverse complement strand
CGAGGCGTTCGATCTATGTCCTCAAAGGTAGCACCGCATCTGTGATTACAGATGTCATGGGCTGCAGTAGCTACTTACCAACCGGTGGACTGCAAGCCCGTGTGCTACCTCATAAAAAAAAGATAAAAAAATAATAAAAAAAACAATAACATTGCATACAGGTGTACTGCCGCAGCCGTCGTCGTGCTTTGCGGCACACGTTGCGGCATTTGCACTCCGACGTGAACGCGGCGCCATATTTCATATTCGGGGACTTCAATTTCAGGACCGACACGGGTGGTGTCGTTAAGGTAAGCAATACATGCAGTAAACCTTTTAATATGTCATACAATACAATACAATACAAATTTTATATACTAAAACGTGAAGCAACTTCGTATCGCTTTGTAAGAAAAATACGCGGATGCAGGAGTGGAGGAGGAGTGCAGGAATGCAATATTTATTTTTGTATAATATGCATTACAAATACACTAATTTAATGAGAAAAAAAAACAATACTCATATGCAGCCTATGCCATCTGTAATCAAAGATGCGGTGCTTCTTGGGGTCATAGATCGAACGCACCATGTTCTTATGTTGGCTATCACACACTTACACCGAAACTACCGAAAACTACTGTATCACGGAACAAATAGATATGACGATGGTACCTACCCAGTCGAACATATTCATATGTTGACAGTTAGCAACATATACTCTGTATCGGTCCAAACGGTGGGTTTCAAGACGATGTTTAAATCACACACAAACTTAACTAACGGCGGAGCGTTTTCTAGAAAATAACAGAAGAGCTGGCGGCCTGCAGGCTGCAGAACGCGGCGAACGTGGACTCCACGAAGCTGCAGTACATGGCGGACGAGCGGCTCGTGCTCACCGTGGGCAAGAAGGAGTTCGCCCACGCCGACCACCAGAAGATATTCCGGGAGCCTTGGGTCAGTAGTGCGACTTCTAGCAGATTGCTTAGGTTAAGTGGTCTGTTCGGTGACCAGAGCTCGTTTGATAACGTATTTATGCAATGCAATTTTTGTTTTTATAGCTGGCAACTGGTCGGTGACCAGAGTTACTTTAGCAGCGTAATCAAAACGTAAAAATAAATTAACTAATACCATTTTCATTTTTATAGCTGGCAACTTGTCGGTGATCAGAGTTAGTTTAGCAGCGTATTCAAAACCTAAAAATAAATCGACTAATACTATTTTTCTGTAATCTATAATGTACGCCACCATTATTTGTAATATAAATTAATACAATTTATATATCATAGTTGCAACGATACGACCGCGAGCTGGAGGCGCTCCGGCCTCATCTGTTCGAGTTCCCGGTCAAGTTCCCGCCCACTTATCCGTTTGAAGAGGATGTGCACTTACCCACGCATTATATGAAGACCAGGTGCCCAGCATGGTGCGACAGGGTACTGCTGTCACAGTCTGCGCGTTTGCTGATCCAGCAATCCGACGGCAGCCGCTCTAGCGACAACCGACTACATTCCTCCAGGAAATCCGTTGCTGATTCCCCGGAGAGCGGCAGCGGTAGAGTGTCCTCATCTGACAGCAGCCCCGCGAGATCTGGGTCACCTGCACGACAAAACAGCCAGGTGAATGAAATGAATTTATTTCTTCAGAACATCACTATCAGTATTGTAAAACCAAGTCCCCTGTTATGTCAGTCTGGACGCGATAAACTCAGAAACTGAGCGGATTGTCATACGGTTTTCACCATTGGACGAAGTGTTACATGAGAAAACTTTAGGTGTATAATTCATTAGGGTTTTTGTTTAATTTTACTTATATATGACGATGGATTTGTGATTTAAATAAAACAAGAAATAATTTAGACGTTTATGCTTTGCTACCTGTGCGAAACCGGGGCGGGTCGTTAGTGATAACATGAGTGTAGGTGGGTAAAGCTATATATTAATACGTGAAGCTAAAACTTTATACCTCTTTTTAAGAAAATTACGTAGACGGAGGCGTGTGAAATTTGGTACAGTTAAAGTTTATATCGAGAAAGAGGGCAGAAAACTAATATTTTTATATAATATGCAGTATAGATTAAAAGATATTGGTTACATAATCATTACACACACCACTGCGTGTAAGACACACATAGGTCTCCAATGTAATATGTATGCGCCTTTGTTTTGTGTTAACAGTATAAAAATGGTCGAATTTCGAACACTGGGCGACCTCTAGTTGAAAATTCACACCAAAGATTAAACATTTTATTTATTATTTTTCCCCCTTTTTCTTAGCCGATTTTTTTTTGTTTTGTTTCTTTAGAAACTATTAACGATTTCTAGAGTTTTGAATTGAAACGAAAAAAATGACGGTCGAATTTAGAGAATAAGCTAACTTTCAAAGATATCAAATTCTTCAACAGAGCAGCCCAGGCAAGACTCTGGAGAAGAAGGGCAGCATGGCTGATCTCGACGGACTGAGTGTGCCCAGCATGAGCGTCAGCAGGAAGAGCATCGCGGACCCCACCAGTGTGCAGCAGGCGTTGAACGCCAGGGTGGAGCTGGAGGGCTCCCCGGGGAGGCGGCGGCTCGTGCGCAACCAGTCGGAGGGCTCCCCCCGGGGGGACGGCGAGCCGCCCGCGCGCCGCCGCCACGAGTACGGCGTCATGGGGGGCGCTGCCTGTATGGGGGATCATAAGGTAACTAAAATACTAATTGACTGAGCTTCCCTCATCTTTTTATGTACCTATAGATACCTACTACTAACTGTAGATATATCATATATACCTATAGGTATACGAAACGTAAAGCCATCTGGTGGCGAGTAAGGGTAATATATATGGTGTTACGGAAACCAATCAAGATGGCGTTAGTAGTTTCATTTATTTACTTAATTCGTGTTTTCTTAGAAATGACACATTTATAGATAAACTTAAAAAAGAAAACCTTATCTAAATATAAAATTACATCTAAATCGTTAGGCGCCTAAGTCACATTATATAAAACGGTAAAACTATTACTGGAACTTTTTTTAATATAATGTAGGATGTCTTCGATCTAAATTTCCCTTAAGTTAGAAGTGGTCTTTACGAAACACGCTGTATTAAATTTTCGTGTCACGATGTTCGTCCACGCTAATCTCCGAAACCGATATCAATTAAATTTTGTATACATGTCTTGCTTTGTCCAATTTTAAGTGGCCAACTCTTATTATTCCAAATTAATCATTCTATTCAAAGACAAGGATTTATTTAATTATAAATAGTTGTACCCAGTAGGTGGCACTGTTGTCCTATCTAACTACCATCATTTTTAATGTTTTGGTACAAGTGTGTGATGGCCAGCATATACAAAAAGCATCTTTGTCCTGTCTGTGAATTTAACCTTTAGTAACACAATATTATAGATTATATTTCTCTGATCTGTCTGTTTAAATTGATAATAAGTTGTTTACTGAATCCACAGCATTGCTATGTAAGTTTAAATCACATTATTTTAATACATAGTTTGTAAATAAAGCGCTATATTCTAATATTTTAGTACAAAACTTTGTGGAAAAAGTGCTGGCGCTATTTAAGTTTTATCTATCTTTTAATATATCAGCACAATCAATGAAACAGTTGTATATATATCCAAGACACATTTCATTTGTGTTTTAATTCTTTTCATTCTTAATCTATCTTTTTTTAATCTTTAACTATGCAGCTGTTTTATATTATTCAAACACTTTTTAATATCTAATTAGATTTTTAATTCTTATTTATTATCACACCTATAATTATGTGATCTTCTAAACACTTTATTTCAGTATTGTTGATTATATATTTATATATATATCTATCTATTTTTATATAATATTAATAACAATTCCTCCACAGCCGATCTACTTACGTGTGATGCTGCAGAGCGAGCGAGGTACGCTAGAGTGCTGTGACGTCCCCTGCGTTCTATGCTCCACAGCTACCCCTTTGAACCCCTTAAACCCCCTGAAACCTCACATCCCCCGCACCCCCTGCATGCGCAGGCTGCCCCGCCTGCCAACCGACCCTGACATATACGCGACCAAACTCACCCCTGTAACAAACACAGGCAGCCACCCCGACAAACTGCCCGATCACAAACTGAAACGCACCAGAACTGGCTCACTGAACGAGCTAAACATACCTAGAGTGCAAATAACAACAGCTGACTATGCCAGCTTCGATGGCATATTCGTCAACGATATAGACACAACTTTACTGAGCCCCAGGCAGTGTGTTGACCCGTACACGCCGGAAAGCATAGACTCTCACTCGCCGAACGTAGAGGGCGCCTCTAGCGGCTCCGAGGAAATGACCGAAATAATCGACTTAATCGATCTCACATCGAGCACCTCGAAATCGAAGTTCAATAGAGACAGAAGCGTGTCCCCTACTCAGTTGAAGAGTAGATTAGACATGCTGTTGAGTGGTAGAGATAGGAATATCAAAACGAAAGAGAAAACAGATGTTCCTGAACTACAGAGGTTGAACAGTAGGGAGTCTTGCAAGTCGGATGGCAGTAGGAAGGGCGGTCTGTGTTGTTTAGCTTTGAAGTGCTATGGTTTCTGTAGGCGGCGTGCCCGTAAAGTGAACTGTAACTGTAGTGGCTTGAAGTGTTGCACATCTTGACTAGGCTTTGTTGGTGTGAAGCATTTGCCTCGCCCACGGATTCGAAAAAGTAAACGCATAGATTATGTCAACCAAAAATGACATTGACGTTTGACAGATGCGTTTTGTTCATGCATTAACTGTTGTACTATAAATAGGTACAATTAGAAAATCTTGGAAATGTTGAATAACTATACCGGGTTTTTTTTTAAAATCTAATATTAATTTAAACAGCTGCGTTACCTGGGAATCGCAGATAAGCTAAGTTTTTCACATTTGCGTTCCTTTTTCGAATCCGTACGGCGGACTCTCTGCATTTCTCCTCTGTGACGTTTTTGTGCAATCTATTTTGTATTTTATTTTGACGAATTTTCAAACCAAATCGATTGTGTTGGTTGTTCTAGAACATATGGTATGTTTACCATTACACTTGACGCTTAGCTATTTTTTTTTTGACACGCATGTATGTTACGTATCGAAATAGAGCATGCATTTTTCTTTTACCGCAGTTATATAAAAGTGTGTTGATTTAATTAATTATAAGTACTTTGAGTGACTTATGACTGAATACAATAGGTTATACGACTTAATACTATAGGAGATAACTAATATTAGTCGATCAAATTTATTTCTTAAAAATAAAATTTTAAGTCTAACTTTTGCGAAGAATTGAATTTAAAAGTCCGCCAATTTCAAACAACAATTACAAAAACCGCAACTTAATTTGCTAGTAATAATGACGTCTTACGTTATTATTATAATACTATGTTTTTGATATTTTATAACGGGACAATTCTTTTATGTGTTGTCGGAAAAAAAATATTTACGAAATGTTTCGTGATTTCTGTAGTAATGGCGTCACGCTGGCGAGTTGAGAAATTGATCTTTTATATAAATAGTAAAATTATTATTCCATCTCAAGTTTAGGTTTCGGTACTGGACATCTTTCCACTAGATGGCACCACTCCTGTCGATTCTGAGTCTTTTGACTCCATTCTTTTATCTGTCATCGGTCAATTTTGTTGGGAGACGCAAATTTATAGTTATAATAATTAATTGCATAATTTAATACGTACTTGTTGTATTCAGTCACCCCGAAAGTCATCATATACCTGATAGATAAGTGTAAATAATTAAATATATTTTGAATATATTTTGATGTGGTTTAAACTAGTCGATAGCACGGCTGTTAGTTTATCAAGTAAAATAATAAGTCAATACAATTAACAAAAGCTACCATAAACAAAATGCAATGCATTTAAAATGTTCAGCTGTGCTATATTTTTAATTGTTTTAAATTAATATTGACAGTTCTGTAATTTTTTTTTTCTATATATAAATAGATAGAAGAAGACAAAACAATTTAGTATCTTTTTTCTGGTTTGGTTATCCGATTTTCTCTTTTTTTTATTAGTAGCTTTAGAGATTTGGTGTATTAAAAAAAAAACATTTTTTAATTTATTTTTACTTTCTAATTTTGAACACTAAGCAACATAATATATTATCATATATTCCAAAACACGTACGTTTTTAAAAATATGGTCATCTTATCTATATCCTTCATAACTTTTTATTGGGCTCCAGAGAAACTACATTTTAAAAATAATAATTTATTGATCCTTTTTTCTCTATTTATTAGTTAATCATAAAAAAAGAAAGAGACGGCGATAGGCATGAGTTTAAAAAAAAAATCAGGAGTTGTAAAACATTTGAAACGTAAGTTGTGTGCTTGGTGTTACTAACACACAATGCAAGATCTCAAAACCCATATTGTAACAGAGTGATAGAGTATTCTATGCGATATGTAACACATGTGTACACCAGTTGTGTGATGATTTGAGAGTTGATGTGACAGATTACATTTCCGTCTAAAATCAGTCTGATTAAATGTTTCTTTATACCCACACCTAGTTATACCGTGATACAGTGTTCGCACTACTTGTGTTTCGGTGTAACGGCGTGATAGCCAGCACGCGCAGAACACGAGGCGTTCGACCTTTATACTCAAGAGCACCACCACATTTGTAGCCTTAGTTACATATGTCATGGGCTCCACTCAGCCATCAGGTGGACTGCAAGCCCTCGTACACATGCTACTAATGGTACTACAAGAAACATTTCTCCCAACCGGATGTTAGTAAAAAATTAAGGACTAGTTTAGGAAAGTTACAATAGGACTATGTGCTTTCGACCTAGTATCATCATCAATCCCTAAATCATCCCATGACTCGGAACGTATTTGTAATTATTACCCCTTGAAGAAGGTAGGTAACAGAATACACCGCCAGTCTGTTTCAATACGGAGCGATTTTATATTAAGTTTTCTGACCATCCTTAGCTGTTCAATTCAGAAACTGTTCAAATACATTATTAATTGAAGTCGAAGTAGATTCCCTATTTGATAATGAAAACTAAAGTTCTGAAAAACAACTGTCACCAATATAAATAAACAAATTGTATGTCAAATGTCCCTCACATTAGAATTATAATTAACTGACCAACTGACTAACGGTCTGTCATAGAGGAAACGTTGCAAAGTACGAAAAAAAACGTCTTAGTGATATTATAAATGTGAGATATTATAGGACTGGAAGGATAGATTTTAATTACTCCTACATCCAAAACGACTGGACGGATTTTATCGACAAATAAATAATTTCATTCATTTATTAATTATTCATTTTCTTGAAATGTTACTTATAGAACTGTCAATATTATATTAAATTCGACTTAAGATTGTATGATATCATTGATAAGTGAAATTTATACCAAAATGTTTATTAATCTAGTCTAGTTCTGCTCAAGTGAACCATGAAACAGGTTAATTTGACCATTCATATCTGTTCTTTATTAAAAACTAAACTTTAATTCCTACGTTTATAGGCTTTAATAACATAAATATAAAGATAAAAAATAAAAATGGTGATATTTAAGAAACATTATAGTGAGTAGTAACTGCAGAATGAATCGAACCGGCATCGATCAGAATTACTTCAAATACAGTAATGTTGCCAGGGTTTTTTGTTTTTTTATTTTATTATTATTGCTATAACAATTAAAAATAATATTTTTTTTATTTAAAACATCCTCCAGTGAAATTATAACGATTTAACAATTTTTATTTTTATCTATTTTCATGTGTATTTGTATTCTTAATTGATCACTCCGCTTGACTTAATTGAGAAATATCAATTTGCTTTATTACAATATTCTACATATAACAAATATAAATTGTTAAAAGGACAGATTGTTAAACAATAATCGATACATCCTAACATGTTTAAATTTGATGTAAAGATGAATGAAAGAATGCTTCGACCATTATCTATAGTTGCATCAATTCCTAATTAGAATAATATGGTATCATTTATCTTTTTTAAAACTTATGAGAAACATAAATAATAGTTTTTTATAACTAGTTTTATTTTCTTAATAAATAACCAAATGAAATATGACGGAAGATTTAGAAATGTACTCGTTATTGTGGCGGCAATGCCACATCAATGACAGATGATGCGAATGACGTTAAATGACAGATATGTAAAACATAGAATGACCTCACCAATCCAATCCATTCAATGATGCAGCCAAGCAACCAATCGTTCAGACATCTGAATCACGCTATCGTATTTTTCGAAGATTTTTCCACGATTTTCGACTAACAACTGTCGGAGCACTGCCGCTCCCCCGGCCCTACTACCTTGCGGGGATCCCCCCTATTCGACATTCATGTGGAGTTGCCGCCACAGTATTATTATTTATTATACGTCATAATTATAGTCACTATTATTCAAGACTGGTGTCTGTTCTATAATGCTACATTATGGCAGTATATGGATTTAGACGTTCATACGGGAAAGTGAATATTTATAAATTTTTCCATTTGTTTGAAGTAATTTTTTAATATCTTAAATTACTTTTTAAAAACCGTACATCACAATAATAACGTGAAATTGTAATGGTATATTCATGTGTAAAATCCTCCGGGTATTCTTTTATACATTATTTGCGTTATTTTAATACGGATAATTATTTTTTTTACCAATATATCTATAACTTATTTAACTGAAAATTGCTTGTTAACAAAAAAATTAAAAATAAACATTTTTGTGTGTAATTTTTAATTTATATTGAATTTACAAGTTACATTTGATCAAATAAGACATTTGTATGATTTTCATTTCAAAATTTACATTTTCAATGTTTTTATATGATTTCTCGTACGAACGGAGCAGTTCTGCGTCCTATGGTCATAGTAATACGTAAAACGCACAAAACTATTTAAACTGTTACACACAAGTGCTGTTCGGTGCTCTATGCAGTTTGTAATAAATATTCCGCACTGACTTATATAATTTTTATTTTAAAACATTTTTTGGTTCTTTGTATGTCCCTATCAGATAGAATATTGGATTCAATACGTTTTACATTTATAATGTCTTATTTTCGTACATTCCTAATACTGTACAAAGTCAAGATAGTTATTGTTAAGATATTTTATCCCTCTCTTACATTGTATTTGTCTGGAAACTATTTAAGGTTTAAATTTTTGACGACCTCCGTTATGAGTAGGTTTGCGAAACATGAGGTCGCGGTTTCGTTTCCCGCGGGGACACGAATTTTTCTAATTTGTTTCGTGTCTGGATTAACGTAACGGTTGGTAACATGAATATCTCCGACTGGGTCGGTACCACCGTCACACATATGTGTGCCGTGAAACAGTGTTCGCACTACTTGTGTTTCAGTGTAAGGGTGTGATAGCCAGCACACGCAGAACCCGAGCCGTTCGTTCTATATCCTCACAGTAGCATCGCATCTGTGGTTATAGATGTGCAGGGCTGCAATAGCTACTTACCAGCAGGTAGCCTGCAAGCCCGTGTGCTACTTCATAACATAGAAAAGGCTATGCTGCCATTAAATTGGAAGTCTACACACTATTAACGTTTTATATTTTTACACGATGTTGCCAACTGCAGTTGCTTTCTAGCAGATGGACAGTTATCTTGTGCCACACTTATAACAAAAAAAAAAACAATGTGATCTTATTAACAGACGGAGAACTGGACTTTCTAACTCTATATTTTTATTTTAATGTAGTTTTATTATAGTGTAGTCTTTTTAGTGCTAAATGTTTTGTTTTAGTATGTGAAAGCTTTTTGACGTAGAATTGTTTGTTGTATATTGTTTTGCAGTATTATCAACTTGCTATATGTTGTGGCGATTGGCTTGTGAGTATTTGTTTTTATTTTTTATTAATGCTTTTTTTTTAATTTCTTATTTTTTTGCATTTTCCAATAAGTTCTAGTTAAATGCTCTAATTATACCTTTGCTCGATGATTTCGTATAATTAAAAAATAACAAATTTATCTTTTATCATTAACTAGTAACAAAATTTGTTTCTTAGCAATTTTAACCAACAATAGGCTTTAAATAAATGGAGTATTTTTGTTTTTAACTTTTTTAAATTTGTAGCAAATTTTTATGAAATGAAACTCATTGTATATCCGTATCATGAACCTTTGTAATTGCAAATGAGTTTTCATTTTTTTATACATGGCTAGTTTGTGTCATATAAATAGCTAAAGTTTAAATAAATATATATAATGATATTAAAAAAAATGTATAAGATACATAAGTTGATATATAAATATGTTTACTGTCATTTCGCAGGCAACTTCCGACATGAGTACCACTCGGAGACCTCGCCGAAGCACATCAAGTCGGATGACCCGGAGAACCCACCAGAAGTCACTGAACCAAACTCCCGGTTCATACACTTCAACAACGAGAGCCCTTGCAACGTTTTCAAGGAAACTGACATATAACCGTACGTTTAAACAACACATGAGTAGTAACCCTATTTTTTTCTGAGTGATTTAAATGCTGTTGGCCTTACTGGGGTTTACAGGCCCACCGATCTTTGTGGCGAGCTACAGTGCTCAGTCAGTGTCTTGGACAATTGATGTTAAGTTTGGAAGCGAAGAATGCATGAAAACAGCAAGATGCAATGACCCAGTCTAATGTCACCTCTCTGAGATGTTCGGACTTAGCGGTCGCTAGTGTGTTAGAAATATTTGCATCTGGTTCCTATCGGTGGAGAACAATCCTGTTATGCATTAAGTTTTAGCCAGTTTCATTATGTATTGAAGGGGTATTAGGTATATATAAATAAAATAAATAACTCACTACTGCATTTATTCGAAAGTGTAGACAAAGCTGAACGTCACCAACGTTTCCCCGGTTAGGTTTAAGTCCTATTGCGTGGACGAGCCTATTGCCATTTACCGGGCAATCCAATCTCCGGGCACCCACTGAGAACATTCCAGTGAGTAAATATCTAGTAGCACTTTTTGCCCGACTCTAGACAGGAAACCAGAATACCTTTTGCCCGGTAGTCGCGCATGCACTGCGCCACCTAGGCGTCCTGTTACAAGACGCAGACAATGTCACGTGTATGTTGCGTACTTTCACATGTAGATGTCTTATCTATCTTATCTCACTTAAATTATGCGAATTCAACATCTTATCCCTATTGCATGTATTTGTACATGCAATTGTTGTCTATTATTGAAAAACAGATACTCAGGAGTGTCTGTTACATAATTATACACTTCAGCAGCATGGAATGAATTTAGGTCATAAGACTCGCTTCACAAATGCACATACACGTTAGGATATGAAGTCCGTCTTTCTTTATCAATTAGGCTGTCAATGAAAATTGGCAATACTACTATAACATGACAAAAAATGTGTAAAACATTTCATATAATCACAAATTGACACACGCAAGAAAAATATTGTAAATTGTATTTCACAAAATACTTAAAAAAATAAACAAAAATCTATTTGTTTTTGCCAAACCCCATAATTGTAAAAAAATCTTGTGCCATAGACAAACCGGGATTAAATTTGAAAAATGCTAATGTAATACCCAGACTATGTTTGGAATATATAATTTGCCTAAAAATATTTTTCCCTGCGAGTGTCGATTTTATCGTTTGTGTATAAAATATAGTACATTAAAAGAATCGTTCCATATTAAATAAATAAAATATAATTATATTGAATTAGTAATTTAGTTAATTAGTAAAAAAGTTTATTTTAGTTAGAAGCATAGCGAGCAAGTTTGTTTAAGCTATATTGTTGTTTAGAAATGAATATTAAAATCAGTCAAGGGGCGTCAAACGGTTTTAAAATCGACACCTACCCCATAGGCGGAAGGCTTATAAACATTAATATTTATTTATGATGGTGAATTCATTCGCTTAAGAATAACCAGCCCGATGTATTTCTTTGTATGCAGTGATATTTTACTAATACTCCAGCATACGCAGTACACGAGGCGTTCGATCCATGTCCTCAAGGGTAGCACCGCATCTGTAATTACAGATGTCATTGGCTGCAGTTGCTACTTACCAGCAGGTAGACTGCAAGCCCGAGTGCTACTTCATAACTGACATACATAGAAACTGACTTTTTGAAAGTAGTTTCTTTTTGTGACGTACAGACTCACTAAGAAGCGATTTTTTGAAATTCAACCCCTAAGGATATAAACGAGGGTGTCAAATATTGTAACCTGAAATAAGTCCTAATGGAATTAAAATAAACAGCCATTTCATATTTTAGCAAATTTCATCCTATAAGTTTGTAAAACAGGATAGGATTTTTACAGTAGGTACTTCATTTCTTATGTTCTTCAATTTTAGGACAAATAATCGCTTGATTACCCGGGCGAAGTAAATTATAAGACATATCTTTTTCTTTCCGTAAGTGGTATAATGTAAAAATAATACCACGTAATAGGAGTAGCATTTACATAAAGCTTTTTATAATAGGTAGATAAGATAAATAACTTACTACATTGTCTTCCTAAAACTTCAGTAAAATGCAATATCCGCAGGAATAAAAGGTGATTTTTAAGTAGCACACGGTCATGCAGTCTACCTGATGGTAAGTAGCTACTGCAGTCCGTAACACCTGTAACAACTACGGTGATATTCTGAGGACATAGACCGAAAACTTACAATGAAACACAAGTAATGGGAACACTACTATTTCGCGGCACAATTAGGTGTGACGGTGGTACCCTGCCATATACATTCATGTTCTGGCACTCGTAGTGATTTCTACATTCACAAATAAAGTACGTATTCAACTGTATAAACAGTACATAATAACCAAGATGTTGAATATTTTAAACTAAACTATTTTCGTAAAGGAACACGTACGTTCTCGAAAACGAAAGGTGCCCGGTTGTTAAATCAAAACATCTTGTTAGTTCAACTAATAAATAAACACGCGCCTGTATTTAGACGAAGGTGTAGGCTGAGGTGAACATCGCTCACGTTACGCTAGTTATGTTTTGGTCCCATTTAATAGGTGGCGAGCCTATTGCCGTGTACTAGGATCATTTCCAACCTCAAGGCTACTTATTGAGATTTAGTCAGTCAGAAGAACCAACACTTTGCCGGCGCCGAGAATTGAACCCAGTACCCCTTTTTTTCTCGTAATTAGCGTAGCAAACTGGGCATGCAGTTCGATTGATCTCGGATCTCGGAAGATCGGTAAATCGTAAAACCATAAAACAGAAAAACCGGAACTCCGGAAAACCGGTAAAACCCAAAAACCAATAAATCGAAAAACCGGTAAATCGTAAAAACTTTTATTACTAAACAATTCATTTTTGCATATTATTACACTTATGGTGATGAAACTAATGGTGAAGAATGAATAAATAATTTAAATTAATATTTACCTGCGCCTATACTTTTCTCAATTTACATTTGTTGATTGTTTACACAAAGAATATTTTTTTTTTTTATGTTATGAAGTAGCACACGGGCTTGCAGTCTACCTGCTGGTAAGTAGCTACTGCAGC
>DWIE01000673.1:0-13465 GCA_018248235.1 Choaspes benjaminii | reverse complement strand
TTAATTACTATAACAATAAACTACTGAACATTAATATATTTATACAAGTTGCACAGTGAATCAATATGAGGGTTCCACAAGGCTGTACATTAGGACACATTGTATTCATTATATCTGAAATGTATGTGATGTACCTATATAAATATAAAGATATTTTCCTACAGGGGAAGGAACCAGAGTACACCAAAGTACGTAGAAAAGGAAACAGATTACGAGATCCTCACTCGGAGAGTCAAGGTGGGGAATATTTTTTTACCGTAGTTTGCATTACGGTCTTAACCGAGCTTATATATAAGTAGTTAGCTACATTAGTTTTATTTTACGTAGAATGCACCTTATAAATTAATTAAGTTATTAAACCCATTAATGTTTAAGTATTGGAATTCAAATTTGAAATTCGTCTTTTATGCAACCTGATGGGAGCGTAACTGGTGTTGTAATTTATAAAGGTAAGCATGCACATAATGTATTGTATCGTATACTTCCTTCGATATTATTATCTTTTATTTTGTACGTATTTAGGTACGTACTTATTTATGTTCGTATCTAGTGACTGTCTTCATTATTGCCATGACGCTTTAGACCTGTGAATGATCTAATTAACCCTAAAGCTTGTAAATGTTCAGCATCCGCATTCCTTCCGCTACCTTGCCATTGCCATTGTTTCATAAGTTTAATTTTTGACATTCACCTGAAACAAAAACACACACTGTTACTTACATTATCACAGTCTTCTTTACTCATTTGTCTCGTGCTTCACGCTGTTCTGGAGTGACACGAAAATGATTAAATTGCCGGCTCTACAGAGTTAACTATAACTAAACACTGTTAAGTCTTGTGGAAATCCACACGGGTCTTGTCCCGTCATCATTTTCGTGTGAACGTGGCAGCTTCACCACGGACCGCATATACATAGAAGCGGGTGTGACGTGCGCGTGTCGTGTTGCAGAGTCGGACAACCTGGGCTCCACGGACTCGGAGGTGAAGAAGATACTAACGCTGCACCTGCCCATTACAGAGTACGAGGACGACGCCAGCGACGACGCGAGCGCGCCGCACTCCGACAGCGAGCCCGGCGCGCGCATGCGCCCCGCGCACCCCGCCGCCTGTAATGCTCACCCCACCTCACCTCACTCTTCCACTCCTCTTTATTACTGACTGTTTGTCCCATTTTAAATTTTAGGGTAGAAGAATCCGTGTGTGATATCTATTTTATCGGAGTTTTACTGGGTCGGATCCGCTTATGTGATTTCAAAGGGGAAACATTTGCATTTGTAATTCCAGGGCTGGACAAAGGCTTGCTTTAGCTAGGTAGTGCTTCACCGATTGGAAATCCGTCCTTTGAATCCAGCTGAATAAGGCCGTCGGGCCGCCCCGTCTAGGTGCATCCTCTAAACATTCCCAAATAAGAGCAAATGACGCAAATTTCATTAGATGTTATGAAATAACACATACATCGACTCTTTGATCAAAGTAATAATAGAATGCTGTACAGTTGCAGATCAATATCGAAATAGCTTATCTTATCTACAGATAAAAAATATGAGACTAATCCAGTCGTACTTGTCTGAATATAAAGTAATATTAGACCACGTGGTCTAACATAATAATAGGGTGACATTTGTTCAACCGTTTCATTAATTTTGTGATAACAACAAAGTGACAGACTACACTTGTATGATCAACGTTACTTGCACATACTAGTTTAGTTTTACGTCGAGTTTAAAGAAAGACAAAATATAAATTACAGAAGACAGTAAAGAATATATGGAATAATTATGTCACGTTTTTAAAACTGTATCAAAACGAAACGGTTTGATCAGTGTTGTGTGATCAGCGCGCGACTGTAACACTTGAAAAGCTTATGTGTATGTATACACGAGGTGACCGGGTGTGGGACGCTGTGACAGATCCGAGCGTGGAGCGCGAGGAGTCGTCGTCCTCGTCGGAGAACTCGGTGGGCGGCGGCGCCGTGCGCAAGGCCTTCCCCTCGCGCAAGGGCAAGGCGGGCGCGCTCGGCAAGCGGCACGTGCGCTCCTCCAGCGGCTACAGCAGCCACAACGACGAGACCACCTTCAGGTCGCTTCAAGTACCTCATCACTTTTTATAGCCCTTTCATACTTTCATTCAATCAGCTCGCTTCTCTAGCCTTAACAGGTTGTTAGTTACCGGCCGGTCGACGCGATGGAGCGGAATTGGGGCCGCACCTACGAAACCGTCATCAAGTACTGCGCCATTTTTATGACTATTTCATTTGCCCCAACTCTCGCTAACGATTAGTAAGTGACAACTTTAGTTCTAGCAGTAGATTTGAATCGAACTTAAAGAGATTCTAATAAGACCAACTAAAGCAATGCCGCATACCAACTTAGTCGTATCAAGTGCTTCGCCATGCTTTATGATCATCTTTGGACATGTTAAATTACCATTCAGCAAAATAAAAAACAACTTAAAGATAACCTGGAAAGTGCAAGTATCGAGCAAAGTTAGCATCATGTAATTCAGTTAACAGTAGGGCAACGCGTGCGACTACTTAAAGGCATTGTTATCTCACACAGCATATCGAACTACCCGTCGTTCAACGAACACATCCACCCGCCGTCGCGGTTCTCGGACGACACGGAGTGCGAGGGACGCCGCCGCAAGCGCAGTGCGCACGCGCTCGCGCACGCGCCGCCCGCGCTCCTCGCGCCCGACCACAAGATGACGCGAGAAGCCTTCCAGATTAACGTGTGACCAACCGACCTGAGGACTGTGACCGAATCGGACATCGGATGACAGAAGAACGGAAGAACCTGCGTACAAAACGCACAGCTGAGCACAGGCACAAATAGCATTCCCGATAAACGTGTGGCCGTGCAAATAATGGACAATAACTTTATATACCTTGATATCAACGTTTCTGACAAACTATTCAATATTGAAAGTCAAATATAGTAGAAGCGCCTACATATGAGCAGCACGGGACAATCAAATATATATGAAGGGCGAGGCAAATTGATTTGTAAGGACCCTTAATTAACACTGACGCCCAAAACAGAACTCCAACAAAAACCGATGCTAATACACATAAATAATATGTGCTAATCAAACACCTACAATTAGGTAAGCCCCAGCGTCAGAGCGGTGTCCCGTGTCACAGGAGTTACATATAAACGTTATGGTTCTTCCTTAGAGTAGTGGGATACTACTACCTAATGGTGGCAGCGAACTAACCAAGATAATGCATCAAGCTTTCTAATTTTATACATGAAACACCGCTATCTACAAAAACTTGAGGTGGTTTTACAACCCCCAGGCAAGCTCAATTTTCCAGTGTCAAGTGTTCCAGTGTTATGTGAGACAAGACTCAAAGCTCCCCCAATAACCAAGTGTATTCCTTATTAAACTAAAACATGCTTTTGACTAACTTTAGTGAATATATCCTACAGTAATTATAAAAGAATTCGATGCCCACGTTTGTTAAAAATATTCGTCTTCCCAGTGCAGAAACATATGATATACTCGTAACTATCGAATCATTCCACGACACCAGTGGTTGTTGCATTGGATAAGTATTACTCCGAGAGGACTAAATTGTCGAGGTGACTTCGAGATGGAAAAATTATGGGTCGTTAACATCAATATATTTATATAAAAATAAAATGATAAATATCGTCTCATTAATATAAAGTAAATTCGCACGATGTATTCGGCTTTGCGGTGGCGATAATAAAATTAGAGTATGATGTTGCTGGACAACGAAACGACTGTAATAAATGTTTGACTTCAAATATGATCATATTTATTAAAGTATAGGCCTATGAAAAGCGCTATTGTTAATACAAATTGTTCATAGTTATATTTTTCAAGTACTTTCGCCATTGATTGTACTTGCATTGGATTAACTGTTTATAGGGCGCTTTACAATTTACAATTTTCTAAACCGTTGCCAAAACTAGTCAGAATACTACGTTAACTATAGTAATGTACATAAACTGTAGATAGATAGGTTTAGCCGAGACGAGTACGAATAAACTTAGTGCCACGTATAACAATAATCTTTTTTGTACTATGTAATCCGATCACGATTCGTTGTATGATGGGCAATTTACTTGTGTATTGTAATTTGTCCATAATATGACCCAGGGCGAGGTCTAGCTAGGTACTAAATCCGACACTGTCGTTCTGTAAATATTGTTGTAATTAAATGTGTACTTACGTATCGAATATAAAATTAAGAAGAACAATAATTAAAATAAATATATATTTTAAACTTAATGCCTTATTGACCAAAGTCTTAAAACTAGTTATGGATGCAATTGAAAAATTATATCCAGCAATTAATTATGAATTGGTTGATTGTTGTAAAGTTTATGGAAACAGAACGTTTTCATTGGCAAGTCTTATCACTGTCTATAAGTATTGACACAATTTTAAATAAATTATACACTTGTTACAGTCGAAGAAAGGAAACAATATCACGCATCTTTGTTTAATAAGTATATTGAGTTTTATGTCAAGGTATGGTGCACCACAGCATCTGAATATAAAATGTTGATCAACTGTTTAAGACTCCACGTATTAGAAATTAATATTAATATTACAATAAATATTTTCTTTCTTCGGCTAGTATTGCCCTATTTATATCGTAGTTGTTATTATTATCTACGATTCTGATTCTATCGTATAAAGAGCCACAAGCCTTAATAGGCAAAATTATTCCCTTGTTACATTGCTGTCATTGTAAAATGTCTAATAGATAAATATATTATAGAACAGCTATTACTAATGTTAAAGTAATTTACTGAGTAACGATTCAGCGCAGTCAGAAACAAATCAGGAAATTATATTTCTAGTAATACGTTTGTCTTATCGCGTAAACGATGTTAAATACGTTTAATTCTTGTTTATGACTTGGTAAAATGTTGTTACAAACACGTTTTGTTGCTGACTGTCTTCGAATAAGCCATTTTATAGCACAATTTATGGACTCACCTCTTGTTACAGATGCCTATTAATTTAAGACCACCATAAAACAGGTGTCGTAGAACCTAATCAGATTGCAGAAAGTACACGATAATCTGAAAGACCGAATACGCTTACTCAGTAGCAAAAAAGTATTTGTCTATACATCTTTAATTTTTTTAAATTATTCAAACGTCAAAAGATGTCATGTACCTACTTATATAACTTCTTAATTGCACACTAATTTCAAAATAATAACGGATTAACAATATATTCAACAAGTGGTAATGATCATACGTTGTCATATTTTATGATACGCTATATTTTATTTCATGTTTTTTTTTTCTTTTAAAATATAAGTTGCACTATGGATTATTCAGTAAATAAGCGTGTCCGGTCTTTTATTTTACAATTCTAATGACATTCCTATGTACGTAATGTAAATTTATGAAGCGCTAGTAATATTATACAATCCTCAGTAAACAGTAACACAAGACAATACACTTACCTATAGTTTTTTGGTGAATACGGCAGAAAATTAACTTTATAATTGTACATTTGAACTATATCGCGTAGTTTTAGTTGAGTGTTGAACACTTGACACGACTTTTGTATTCAGAGACACACGCCTAGGTGGACCGTGTGTTTTTTTAATAATTTACAATCGTTTACGTTGACTCTCTTTCGTAATTCCAACGAAGACTGCCCTATATTTAATTGAGATCTATTTTATATAATCTAGACACAAATATCTTATACTAGTCAATCGAACTTAAACATTATGTAGTGGTCGGTAGAGTACGATATTAGTTTGATCTTCATGTATTTTGGCTGGCAAGATATTCTAATCATTCTCGAAATTCAAGAACAAAGCCATTTAACGTGAAGAGTCCATTAGAGAAGTATTATTTAACATCCGCAAATCCGAGTATTCCTATTAATTCACACATACTAGTCATTAGTCCGTATAACCAAACCATATTATGTACGCATAACCAATATTTCGATGTAATCTCAAACATAACGTTTATCATTTCGATTCTAGTCAATGTACCATATCATTTTAAACAATTTTGTTAACTATACATGGATACACGTATTATGTAAGAGTTAGTTAATCATGTTGTTACAGATATGTTTTTATAAAGCAAACAAATGAGTTATTAGGGTCAGTATGATGTGAACGAAAATAAAAATTCATTTACTTGACTTACATGGCTTTTTATTTATGTATATCCTTAACATGTAAAAATAAAACCAATTAAAAACAAATAATTGAAAGATAACATTTATTTAAATCTAATCACTGTCGCTATCCGCATCATTGGTGAAATCGAAAGGTTGGAACTTCTTTCTGAATGAAGCCACAAGAGAGTCTTCCTCCTCTCTACTCAACAGGCACTGTTTCCAATCTGCTTTATCCTCACAGTTTAATATAGGCGGACTCGAAAGTACATCTCGGCCGAACTGCAGCGGGAAGTGGGGCTTGGCCCTCGCGTAGATCTGCTCGCCGGAGGGCAGCTCGGCGTGGAAGAAGGGCGCGCCCGGCAGGATCACGTGCAGCAGCTCCGCGTACGACGGGAGCACTTCCATCTGGATGCGGTTTATGCCGGCTTCGTCCTGGAACACCTCCAATATCTGCGGCGCGGAGCCGCGGGGCACCGGCACGCACTGGATCTGCATGTGCGAGGTGCGGTAGTTCCTCTCGAAGAACACGGCCGCCATATCCAGGGTCGCGTAGAACTTCTTCAACGCCTCCTTGAACTGCTTTATTTCGTTTACCACTTCGTCCGGAGCCTTCACTGACGCCTGATGATGTGTGATAGGTAATATCAAACAGTGGTAAGATGTCAGCGGCCCTTTAGGCAGAGCGAGGTAGCAATGGCTTCCGACGCATATCACTAGATGTTTCTCCACAGATGGTGATGCTAGGCAGAACCAACACGTATCTGGATCGAATTCTTTTTTCTTCCTTTCCCTGAATTCACCACTTCTTCTTCTTTTTCTGTTTCCGTTGTCGTCATTACCAGATTCCATGTCGAAAAAGAATTGCCCATTTCCATTCACCTTAACAACTTTTCCAGGGTGATGTTGTTTGAGCAGCTCGGGGTCATACGGGCAAGGCGTCTCATCAGTGGTGGCCTGCAGAATGTCAGTCATGCGCATTTTCGCGATGGACTGAAGGGAGCATGCATAGATCCATTTCTGTTTCTCTTTATTGCCCACAGGTCCTAAAGCTATGAACCGAGTCGCACCTTCTCTGTAGTCTTGATGGAGACTTTGATTCCTGTATGGCTGCCTTTCAAAAAACTTATCTGGTGACGGAGCAAAGTGATATCTAGGCTTTACCTGGATAGCAAGCCATGACACTAAATTAGATAGTTGTTCCTGTGGAACCTCCATCTTTTGTAGGTCATCCTGTTGTATACCTGATGGCCACAGATTAGTGATTAACACATCTACTCCTCTGTACTCGGACTGTCCTCTGAAGCATGCATCTCTTACCGCCGAGCAGTCACTAGGCTCAAACATACACTGGGCAATGTCCTTCCCGAGCTCTCTCCGTGATAGCCCACTCAAGTATGCAATTTTTATTTCTGAACTTGTTGTGAAAATACCTCTTCTTCCCATATAAATGATGTTCGGAGCTATTTCATTTCCTTCTTCACAGTAATATTTGACATGGTCTGGATTTGTTGGCCCAAATATGTATGTTGGGACCGGCACTTTTCTAGTGCCCATTTTGTATGCATCCAGCTGCGAGTTGTCATCGCCAAAAAAGTTTCCAGTGCACAGCAATATGTCGAATGGTCCAGACTTCTTTATTATTGACTCAACGCGGGAAAACAAGTTCACAAAATTCCCGTTCACATCCCCGCAAAACAACGTTTTCTGTTTATCAGACATTCCAATTTAATAATTGCCTTCACACTTAAACAACCTTAAATAAATTATTTCATTCCTTTGATTTTATATTACCCACAAAATGATTGCACATTAAAATAAATATTGTGTTGCAAGTGGCTAATACAGTTTTGTGTAAAATTGGCTAAAATCAGTACTTTAAAGTATTGAAATAAATAACAAAAATCAGTTAACAAGCTTTTAGCTTCAGCGGAGACATTGTCAATGTTGTCATTGTCAAAGATTTTTTTTTATTGGCTATTTTAGAGTTTCGGCGTATGGCCACACAGCCTATCATCATTGTTTCTTCATTTTAATATTAAAATGTTGGTGATGCATATTTTAATATATTAGTTGGAGTTTATTTGGCATGAAACTCCAACTGCCAGCTCGCACAGGTGGAAATTTACTGGGTCAAGGAGACCTGTAAGATATATCCCGTTTTCACACCACCCAAGAATTTATATTGTTCAGTGCATTTTAATATAGCTCGTAGAGTAATCGATGCATAGATAATTCAGCAGCAGAGTTTTGGTTAATATGACATCAATACTGATTATACTTAAGACCAGCTAAAGTAATGAATTAACACGAACACAACTTCGAAAGTTCGAAAAGTTCAAAATCTAGCCAAAACCTACTATAATTCTCTAAAATTTCAACTTATTCACTTCGATGAAACCCAATGCTACAGATCTGCTATACCCACTTTAGTTGTTGGTGATTCGCGGAATCGTACAAACTGACATAAAAATCACTTTTAAAATACAGTTAATGTATAATAATGATATAATTTATCCAAGCCGTCTCTAACATAGATATTGCGGAATTCTGACAATGAGACAAGACTGATCAAAATTTTAGTCACATTTTTATGGTTCAAATATATCCAAATCATTTTTTTTTAATATATTTTGTCAAGATATAAGTGTATAACAAAACTACCAAAACCAATAAAATAATATGCTACTTTTCTAGTTAGTATTTTTTAATCTATGGTGCAGATATTTCGGTGAGATTCCTCTGATTTTCATATCGGGAGTAGTTTTATAGTTATTTAATTAGTTTATGTTAAAACGAAAAACACAAAGGGTTCTAATAACCAATGTGCCAATGCACACTGCTTAAATGCATCTTGCGACAAGAAAAAATAATCTATGGTACTGTCATTATGGCATTTACATTGCGTTCTTGAGTCTTGACTTTTGCTCTGTTATCTACTGTAGTAATGGCGTAAAGGCGGTAATATTTATTTATTGAAAATATTGATTATTTTTAGTGTAATTTTAAAGAAATTTATCTAAGGCTGGCGTAATACAACGGAAGTGTTCGACTTAAGAGTCACAAACATGGCGTCTTCAAGCAAGTTGCCGGGCACGGGGCTCGAAGATGTCGGTGTTCCAGGCCAAACTTTCCTTCGTGATGCTCTTACAAGTTGTACAGATCCACTTAAGGCTATCGAAGAATTTCAACTAGAAAACGGTATTCTGTTACCTTCTTTAAGACCTATGCTTCCTCTCCTAGATCTACACGGAGTGCGGCGCCTCGATTTCCACACCTCCGTGCTAGAGGAATTGAGAGACAAACTAATTGCTCACATCAATGAAGTTGGCTCCAAGGAAGGCAAGGAGACCGATAAAAAGCTAAAGGAACTATTGTTAAAAAGTTTTCCGGTGGTCAGAGTTAAAGCTTTGAGGCCAGTAATTATGAGCATTTTAAAAAACACTCCCCATATTGATGACAAGTTTCTGCGAGTACTAGTACGGGACAGGGAACTTTATAATGACACTGACACAGAAGTAAAAAGGCAGATATGGCAAGATAATCAATCTTTATTTGGAGATGAAGTCTCACCTTTACTTAGTCAGTATATAAGAGAAAAAGAAAACATATTGTTTGACCATGAAAATCTGACAAATTTATTCTTTTCACCATCACCTAAAGTTAGGAGGCAAGGTGCCGTTGTACAAAAGCTCGCTCATATGATAGGCAGTAGTGTTAAGTTATATGATATGGTCCTACAATTTCTTCGTACATTATTTTTGAGGACTAGAAATGTACATTACTGTACATTGCGAGCAGAGCTATTAATGGCTTTGCATGACTTAGAAATCCAAGATATTATTTCTGTTGATCCTTGCCATAAATTCACATGGTGCTTGGATGCTTGTATTCGAGAAAGAAATGTAGACATAAAGAGGTCAAGAGAACTCCAAGGATTTTTAGATAGTATTAAGAGAGGACAAGAGCAAGTTCTTGGTGATCTTTCCATGACTCTCTGTGACCCTTATGCAATAAATTTTTTGGCTACATCAGCAATAAAAATCTTGCAACATTTGATAAACACTGAAGGGCTTCCACGTGACAACACCATCTTAATTCTATTATTAAGGATGTTAGCATTAGGTTTAAGTGCTTGGGTTATGATTGACTCACAGGAGTTCAAGGAGCCTAAACTTGACAGTCAAGTTGTCACAAAATATCTACCTGCTTTGATGTCACTGATGGTGGATGACCAAGTTCGCTCTTTGCACAATAAGCTTCCACCTGATGAGAGAGAGTCTGCAATTACAACAATTGAGCACTCAGGCCCTCCGCCAGACGCATGTGAGGCTTACATGAGAGAGAGCTGTGTGTGTGGTGTCCTCGCAATGTATTATACATTACATGCTGCTAAATTACGAGACCGTGGTGCCTTACTCCGTATTTTAAACATTTTGGGTAGTTGCAAAGACGGACGTGCTTACGAAGATCCATTTTTGCATGCATTAGTAGCACTACTTATACAACTGCCAGATGAATTTCAAGGCGAAGACTTCAGTACAGTATTGTTTGACGAATTTTTCTTTGCTGGCCTTTCTAAAGATAATGTAACAAGACATTTATTGAAACTGCTGTGGTACATACATCCAAAACTGCCAGAAACTAGGATACAGACATTAATGAAAGCTTTACAACCAGGGACCCAACATAATGAGTCTGTTCATAAGTTGCATGAGGCGTTAATGGCAAAAATGACGTCTCAGGCAGAGCCGGTTCCTAACACTACTGAAATGGAATATTTGGATTCACCACTTATGAGTGTGCCTATGCCTACTCCTTCTCCATACCATAATATGTAAATTGTACTGAAATGTATACTATTTTTAAGTGTAGATAATAAAAATATATTGTATTAATGAATTAATTTATTTTCTTCTGACACAAACATTCAAAATCCTTATCTTAAGGTCTGGTATTATATTGGATTATTCTTTTACAACATAATTTACCTGTTTGCCTAGCCTGATGCTCATTTGGGATGTTCTTATAACATTCAACCATTTAAAAAAAGTTTTCTAGTTTTTATGACAGATATGTTACAAGTATTAAAAACTGACAAAGGAATAAATCCATAATCCATATTTAAAATATATTTAAGGTATCATACAAATTAAGTGAAGCTTTGATTGTTCTTATGAAAATTACATTTATACTTTCTGTGTTTTAGAATATTGTAATGACTATTTGAAGTGATTAGTTAATAGAAATTTATTAACTACATTTCAAACATCCTAATGGGATAAAGCATTACTTTGATCAAATTGACTATCAATAAATGAGTATATTCATTTATTATAACATACAATTGTAGAGACATTATTTTGGGCATAGAAAAATAATAAAGACATGACTGTAAATAATTATATTTATTAGTAGTTATTGACTTACAACATACTTAAATATTAGGGATTTAGATTTATTTTAATCACAATCAATTACGAAAAAGGTTTAAAAAGAAATCTTGGACGGATTACAACATGAGCACTTTCAAGTTAATTGGAATTAATATTGTAATACAAAAAATATTTTTATTATTCAAGAGATTCTGTGGAATAATCGTATTTTAAGTTAAGCATGATGTTCACGTCGGTCGGGCTTCAAATCCAGTGAATGGAGGGAACGCAGCGATCTGGAACGTTCGAATAATGAAGGGTCAGTGTAGATCGGTTCGCTTCCGTCATCAAACGCAGTCGCCAGTCGTCCAGATGAGCCGGCCTCCTCGCCCATTTCTGAGAAATTTCTGCCCAAACCACTTAAAGAGAAAGGTTTATGCAAATGCGACGCAGAGAAGAGTGAAGGGCGTGTAGGCCTCGGGCCTGGTGGCATGGGGCGCAGCGCTGGCGCCGCACTCGACGCCTGGATGTTCTTACGCAGCACTCGCCAGTAGCGCCTATAGATGTATAAGGCAGCAGTCAGCATAGCCAGAAGCAAAGACAATAAGGTGCATAGAGCCACCAACAACGCTCGATAGTGGTAAGGCGACACGCATACTCCTACTGCCGCTACCACTGGAGAGGAGTCAGATGGCCCGTTCTCTTCTAACATCTCGTTGCGGTTATCAAATACCTCAATCATTTTCCTAACATGGCTAGGAGTCTCGACCTCGTCTTTCAGATACTTGTCAACGCCGGTTTCTTCGTACGATATTTTGAATATTGATCCATCGTTTTTCTCGTCAGATTTCTCTTTGTCCTTTTCATTTCCTTTATCAGTGTCATTTGACTTCGCGATAACGGTATCGTTGCTCCCAACTTCTATTGTCGAGTTCACATCTCTCCTGCGACGACCAAATGATGGTTCCGATCTTCCTGTTTGACTTGGGCAATAAGCCTGAAAATTTTTAAAACAGTTCATTTTAGTACAGGATTAGAATAACAGCAAACGAGCATATAATAGCTCTGAGATGAGAATATAATCGTCCAATTTATTTTGTAGATAATTATAATACAGGACGGTCAAATAATTAACAAAAAGTTAACAAGAAACTTGAATTCGAAGTAGATTTGTAACATTTTATGTAGAAACCTACATATGTGCAATCTCCAGTTCACTTTATGAGAAGCAATTACAGCAATGTGCAATCATATATGTGACAAACTTGCGGCTAGAAGTACCTGTATTGACTAATTTTATAGCTTAATTTATTTTTTTACTCTAAAGCTAATTATAATACATTCTTAATTAATAAAACCCAGATTCTCATTTGTTTACTTTAATAATTATCCGCTGATGATGACTATCAGATTTAGTAATTGCTACTGTCTTAATATTTTCTTTTATGACACTACACACTACCTTTTCAAATTTGCGATATTCGAATCAGTTATAAGACAGACTGATCGGTACAGCTAGGCATTATTTTTTCATTAAAACTACCTACTCGTAATCAGACAACGTAAATTATAATTAGTAGGTACATTCCATTTATTACCTATTCACCAGTATTAAATGATAATCTATGTGTAGCCACAGTTACCTAATGCATAATGTAATGCGAATGTAAATAAACATTTAGATGTCAGAATAATATATATTATTTCCTCTAACGATATCACTGGCCTTTATAAAAGTGAAAAAACATTAAATAAGAACAGGTAAGTGTCATTCGTTCGCCTTAAGTGCATTGCAGGAGTGTTTTGGCGGGAATCTTCCGAGTGACATGTTCGGTGTTGTGTTGGTGTTATTTAATTAGTTTACTTATCTTGCCTTTAGTGTGATAAGTGCTGATGATTATCATATTAAGTGATTGTGTAGTGTACTAATTATGTGTAACCGCAACATAGACACTTGC
>DWIE01000672.1:0-13481 GCA_018248235.1 Choaspes benjaminii | reverse complement strand
CGACGGCGACCCTTTATTGCCGATGCCTAGCATGAGCCCTTATGTGACTCGCCAGGCCAAACTTCGTTTTAAATACTTTGTCGTACAAATTGCAATAGAGCTGACCCGCGGAGTTGTACGTATATGTATAGGAGAGCTTAGGTCGATCTTTTCATAACTTAATGCTCGTGTCATAACTGAGTTATGTCCCATTATGTTTTAGCAAACTACCAATTTTACTAGCTCTATATTAAAAAATGACTGAATTTCATACAAACTTCAATGCCCTTGTTCATCTCCTTAAAATTTTTGTTAAGGCTCACCTACAGTGTAAAAGAAGCTTGCGTGCAAATTTTCACGATCCTACTAGACCCAGTAGTTTGTGCTCAGCTCAGAGCAGGAAGTCAGTCAGTTATTCTTTTATGCTCGTTTGTATTGATATTTAATAGGGAGTAACGAACATTGAGCGACCGTTAAGAGTATTAAATGAAAGATAATTTCATTATTACTGAATTATCAAGATACATTGTTGCAATTTTACAACATAAGTCAATGAAACGTATCTTACGCAGTGGCTAATAGATGTTGCAGGACTAGAATTATTTGAATACAGTCAGAATAACAAGGTCGGTTAATGTATTTTTGATAAAACAACTTTGCTTGAGTTATACTTATAAATTTTATAAATTTCAATGCGAATGTCTAGAAGACTTATCTGTGCTGTGAAATACCTCTTAACAAAACGATAGGTCTGTATTGACTCGGTTGCGGTTGTCATGGGCTACTCATATCAGATAAACTGCGTGCCCGTTCTACCCTTAAGTTCATAAAAAATGGAATTTGTCTTTTGTTTTACATTACTAAAGTGGTAAATCTTGTTGTATTAATGTTAAGTAAGTTAAAACATGTCTATAACGTATTTTGTAAGTACCACTGACGATTGACGAAATTTAGCAGACACGTCTAGATAGGGTAAAGGACGACGCAGTCGTTAGTGGGATGAAGCCATTAGGAGAGTGTAAAACAGTTAATTACGCTATCTCGACGCGACTTGGCGCCTGAGATACTCGGCAGTCATAATGGAATTTTATTTTTTGGTAAAATTAGAATAGCTGCTTGAACAAAATATTATTCTGGCAGTGATGAACATGCAGTTACTAATACACTTTGCCACGTTGTCATATGTACTTCTAAAAATGTTGAACAATTTTGTATAAGAGGAAAATGTCTTATGTTAAAGTGTATTGGAAATTATCTGTTTTAAGTCTGTTACGGTTGTCGTTGGCTGCAGTTGTCACGTAACATCATATGAACTGCACGCCCGTTTGCTAATCTAATTTTAATTAAAAATGAAAAAAAATGCAGTGTAATCCTTAGGAAACTGCATAATTGCTGTAACAGAAATAATTTTATTTCAACGCCCTTCACAAACTTTGTAGTGGATAATCAGAGAGCTGGTTAATACAATTATCATTATTACTGCCATAAATCAATTTGCTGTAATTAGTTGCCCATTTATATTTAAATGCCCACCTGACTTGCCTTCTAAAACGACCTTCGCAGTCAAAATTGGACGCGCGGTGAGTTTACGGCGCAATGTTGCATATTAACAATAGTTAAACTTTATGACGGGTAGGGGTCACCGGAAGCATCATAAAACCAGCACTCGAGTCAGATTCCGATAATATCGAGCAGCTTGTTAATGTGAACGGTTTTATACTGGCTGCTTAACATTAATTGCCCCGATGTCAAAAATCATCAATTTATGACAAGTAATTCAACAACACAACATAGCGTAAGTGATGTTATGAGCAACGATGGCTAAGTTGCTAGAGCACCTGCCCGTCGAAATGTATGTATACTGCTTTAAACAACTCCAAAATTCTTTAATACTTAAACATTGTTTAACTTTCATTGATGTATCCTGTTCTTAGATTATTAACTCATACATTTTACATGTACTTATTGCCCTTAGAATTGGTTGCCTGGCAGAAACCGCTTTAACTGATAAGGCCGCCTATTGTTATTGTTTATTCCCTTTGCAAAAAATGTGTTTATTTTTGGTGCCATAAAGAGTGTTGTATATTGTATTATTTCTGTTTTTTATCGTGGATCTTATTTTCTGGTTAGTATTATATTATTCATAATCAGTGAATCTTTTACAGTTGTGTGGAAATGTGTAAGCGTTGTACTAAATACCTGTATATTACGGTGGTAGAACTTTTGTGTTCGACTGGTTTGGTATCTCTACCACACCTAATAGTGCCATGAAACAGTAGTGTTTGCTCTCTTTGTGTTTTGGTGTAAGTGTGTGATAGCCACCATATTCAAACACGAGGCGTTCGATCTTTGTATTCAAGAGTAGCACCGCATCTCTGACTTTGTTTGCAGACGTCTAGGGCTGCAGTAGCCACTACCATCAGGTGAACTGCAAGGCTGTGTGCTGCTTCATGCCATAAAAAGGTTTTTGTTATATAAAATCCTTAAAAAAATAGTGATCAACTTTCATAAGATAACGTGATAATGTTACAGCAATCAGATGAGATTGCGAATCTTGAATATGTATACCTAAGATACTAAGATAATATAGGAGCTACATGTATAGATATAGTACCTGTTATAGACGTCTCAATTATAATTACCTAAATTGAACCTAAATGAATTATTATAATTTTTAAATTATTTAATAGATACACTACTATTCATTATATTACCATTGAGACATATTGGGACATTAACAAGGTCATTTGCATGTATTGTACGTGTAAAAATTCTTGTACAGAGTGTACCTTGTAACTTAACAAGTCATGTTTCCTTTTGAGAAGCTGTCATGCAAAATGTTACGATGACATGGCGTTATTTATGTGCTAAGAGTTTTAAGTACAAATTAATTTTAATTCAAGATAATTGCATTACCTGACTGAAGTCGAATTTCATGGTTAGTGCTTTTGGTTGATTCAATAAGTTGTAGCGCAGGCGTTTGTAAATTATTGTTAACTACCGACCCGCCCCGGCTTCGCACGAGAAGCTTAATATATACTCCAACAATTTATTTCCATATTTTTCCGGCACCTTCTATAGTGATCGTCATGCTTTAGTCAAATTACACAAAACATTAGTTGTTATATAACGTAAAAATTTGTACATTAGTGAAAACCGTTTGGAAATACGTTATTACTTTTTGAGTTCATCTGGTTTAGACAGACAGACCGGGGCAGTGGCGGGACGTTTTTTTATATTTTTTTTTTAATGGAATATAGATAAGCACACCGGCGTGCAGTTCACGTGACTACTGCAGCCCATGACGACCGTAACCGAATCAATACAGACCCATTGATCTGTTCGAAGTCGGTCACAAGTACGTTGCTACTCTTGAGGGCTAATTTGGTCACCTTATTTATCCTGTGCGTCCGTGCAATAATTTGTGATCGTGATATTATTTTAACATTTTATTGTAATCTTTTGTATTGTTTGTGCGAGATATAACATTACAATTAATGATCCCTAGATCGTTACCCGAAGAAATATTACGGTTACAATTGCAATATCATTAACCATATCAATTAAAAGCCTTAAATGTAACTGTAAAAAAGGCTGTAGGTTGTAAATTTTGAGTAATACAACACAAGTAACTGTAAATATTTTATTCGATAAATGTGTAAAGCATGAAAGTTTTATTTCGGTCAGAGGACGTTAATAATGTTAAAGTAACGGCGGAACAGCCGCAAGCCAATGTTTCCTACGTCATAAAACTTTAATGTGAACTCTTAAATCATTTCCTACTACGCACTTTACCTCCACCACTCGCCCAACACCTTTCTTACCTCATGGCTTAATAAGTTAATGCATACAGCAGTATTTTACGTGTGCTAGAACTTTCACGTTTCACGGTATCATCGTGAGATCTTGAGCTGTGAAACATCAATATACGCACTACTGTTTCGTTATAAAGGTGGGATAGGCAGCATACGTGTTTTATTATTTTTTATTTTTATTGAACTTCGAGTAGCAAATGGGTATACAGTTCGTCTGATGTCAAGTGACCTCTGCAGCCCAAGACAACCGTAACCAACACAAAACACCCATCGAACGGAAGTTCGAAGTCGGTAACAAGTGTGGCTACTCCTGAGGTGTAAGTTGGACCCTCATGTATGGTTGCCACTCTGTTCTATCTGAAATAAAACTGAAAAGAGCACAGCAGAAATATGTCGAGTGAGTACACTCGGACGAACTTGGATAGGTTCTATCAAAGATAGGCCACGATGAGTTCGATCGTTATCCTCAGGAGTAGCACTATATTCGTGACCGTAGTAATTGACGTCATAGGCGTTTCAGTAGTTAACATAAGATGAATTGCAAGCTCGTGTGCTAGTTCCTAACATAAAAATGTTAATGGAAGCAACTAATAACAAAAACTTCACAGATTGGTACACGTTGATATAATCACTCATTACATCGCGGAAGTCTATTAAAATTCAAATTTTGCAGAATACTTAAGGCTCAAAATCGTAAACAATAAATTTTCCGCGCCTTAATTGTATTTATCCTAATATTTATATCCCGGATTTGAATTATGCTCCATAGTCCGACGACCTCTCGCGTTGAAAAGTAGTGGTGGAGTGGCGCGATTGTTTAATAAATAATACGTGTTGAAGGTATCCGGTTAGCGCTTAATGTTCCATTACCAGTTGTTTAGTAGTGTTGAATAATCAAGCATTTCTCGCATAACTACAATCTGGAGGCAAAAACAAAGAAGAATTTTTAATTAGCGACGCGTTGGCTGTACTGCCGTGGTGCCGGCGTCCCGCTGCGCTGCTACTTTATACACATTGCGTCGAGGTCGTTAACAAAACGTCACTTTTCACAATATTTATGTCTCCATTATTTTTCACGTGTAACGACATCGTAAAATTAAATTTTTGCAGATGAAGAACCCATCTTTCATCAAGTACCTACCAACGTACGTGCATCTCGAATGAATTAAGAAGTAAGAACTGTATGTACTTACCTACATGGTGTGGGTTGTTACCCGCGCCAACATGTACCCACCCACGATGTTTCTTGAGTTTACATTTCACTTTAGTTTAAAAGTTGCCAATTATATAAATATTTTAAATTTTGTAAAATACAAATAATATTACCTTACGCGGTTACAAAATATTGTAGTTTTTTCTATAATAACGAATTTATCAATAACATAAATAAAAACGTTAGCGTCATCAAAACTTACATATTATATATGTAATATTTTTTTAAACACTACAAAAATAACTACAGCTAAAAACAGATTTTAATTACATTACACAATGAAATGAATATTTAAAAAACGAATGTAAATATACCATGTCAGAATTGCTATTATAAATTACTCTTCTTCACCTAACGAAATTCCTTTCGCGCGATTACCCAGGAGACGACAAAACATGTCAAATGTCAATTTTCATAATTTAGGCGGGAATTAATACCCCGTTATGGCGGATGACAGTTCGCGTGGCGAACTCCCGCGGTTTGCGGTCGGGAGCAAAAGGCAAAAGAGTTTAGACTCTTTTCTCTAATCCCACAATTTTTGTGGTCTTATTGTGAAGTGAGTGTTTAGCTGGAAGTAACTCTTTTTTATGTTAGTATTTATAGTCCACTTGGTGGTAATTGGCTATGGCAGTTCACAAAATCAGTAATTATAGATGCAGTGCAACAATGGAGGCTATAGATCTAACGCTTCAGGTTTTGTATATGCCTGCTTTCACATCACATAATAGAAGAAGTAGCGATCACTACTGTTTTAGAAAAATTGTCTTGCCGCGGGAATCGAATCCGCGACCTCATGTTTTGCAGACCAGTTCATAACCGTCTGCGCCTCGAAATTCGTCATCGTAACTGGATATTTTGTTTCAACTATCGAGATTAGTAGCAGGACGTGTTGCCGCGTGGCGACGTAACGCGACGCGTGAGCGACAGACAGCTGACACGCCGCACGCGACTACACGTGACGCTAATTCCCATTTCGCACTTCGGTATCGGCATCGTTAAACGAACTCGCTCGTCACATTCCGAACTTTTGCACTTGTGAATGTGGATTTACTGTTACGATTTTAATATTACCTCTTTATTTCTTTATCCTCATTTCGGTAACCCATTTCATGTTTATTTTTTTACTTAACATCAGTTAGTTGTGACTAACGTATCTGTACGTATTTGTAATAATTAATTTTGTGTGGTGGTGTTGCACATAAACGTTCTTCAAAAGAATTTTTACATTCTATAAGGTACTTATTTTAATATCCTTAAATATAAGTAGATTAACTGATATAAGTACTTGTATAACTGAGAATATTAGGGACTAGTTGCAATGCAATTTTATTGCAGAATCGAATAAAAAGCTGCATATACAAAACTGGTCTATTAGAACAACGAAAATCGAATAATTAGTTGAAGTAAAAAAGTGGAACACTCGTGATTTCAATATTAATGAATATGGATCGCAGGATTCAAAAGTATCCGTTCAATCGCAAATACCGCAATATGTTTGTCTCTGCAAATCGTGCTCGCTAGGACTTGGCATGTAGTTCTAATTACCTGCTACACTGTAACTTTCAAGTATTTTTAGTGGTTTGGTCGTAATTTTTATAGCAGTAGCAGTTGCAAAAGGTCATACATAATCGTATCATTAATGATTGTAAATCGAGAGATCGTAAACACAGGCCATTCGGAGCTCGCTCGCGTGCGGCGCGGTCCGCCACCGGCTGACATTTCATGAATAGCGGCAATGTTTCTAACGTGTCATGTCGATAACTCCATTGCATAATCGCACTACTCGATAGTAGTGGTAATTATATATTGATGTTTTATGTTAATAATTGACATCTGAATAGGTGCTAATTTTGTAGATTATGTAATTTTTGACCGCCATAACATCAACTTTATTATTAGCCGATAATAATTTAAGCCTATAAATTGCTCCTATACACACATTTAGATATATTGGTTAGATAGTCTTCAGACGAGTAATCATATAAAATTTGTAATACGATTGATGAGGACATACATTGCGGTTGCATAGGTATACCAAAGAATGTTCTAAGAAATTTAATTTAATACATAATGCATAGGTATTTGTCGAAATAAATTTAATGAAGAAGACAGAGTCATGAAAATAAAATATCTGTGATTGGATAGGAATATTAAATCACATTGCACTAATTGTACAGGCAACAGAAAAGCATATTATGCGTAGGATAATTGCTAGTTTTGTGAAACATCTACAATAACTTTTCGAACTCAAAAATAATAACATGAATGAAATGAATATACGTGTATAATAAATCTATTGTATTATTTGATGAAACTATTATTTATATAAAACATCAAAATACATAAAACCACAACTCGCTTGTCTTGTTTAGTTTTGTTACAGTAGGTAGTCTTGTAAGCGATGACAAGTTTAATTCACGAAACCTGTCATCGGTCGCACGCTAATTTATCGTCCTGATAACTTTTAATGCAGTCCAAGTTTATGCAACTCGTTCCTTTATTATCGTTGCATTCCGCACATTTTCAACACTTGCTGATCACATGTAAATAAGTAGGTAATTTAGCAGACAGACTTTTGATATATTTGAACATTTATCTTTTGGGCAAAAGACAGGAAATTGTGAAATATCAACTATAATAATTAACATCCAAAATAAAGCTGATCAATGTCCAGTTTCTTATGATAAATTGTCGATTATTCCTGGTCAGATCTCACTTATAATGAGTTCACAACATGTGTGTAAAATATAGCTGATAGTGTTAACCCTTAATTACTTGAGACATTATAATTTATTATTCACAAGTATAATGTAGAAAACGGTGCTGTTCTATTTGCAGTAGAATTTGCACCGAGTAATTTAAAGCAAAATTCTCGTGGAGAGTGAATAAGGCATCAATTAGGCTCGGACAGAGTTCGTCGGTCACGAGTCCACAACACGTGTCGCCGGTCGTCTCTTTATCTCCTGCCGTCGGACGCGCAACTGACGAATGGCCTTCTTTACCGGGTTTGTTCGCTAAACTGTGTAGGCCGCACACGAAATTTCCTCATCAACAAGTGTGTTTATGTGTTTACCATATTACTGCAGTACAAATTTTCCATCAATTAATTATATTTACAACTGTACGTACTACTTATAATACTAATAACTCGTTTTTATTTGGCTTATCTTAATCTATAATTTGTTTTTAGCAATTCGTGGATTCTTGTATAATTGTAACAAAAACTTCCATAATAACGTTCGCGGTGTACGATGGGATAATGCTCGTCGTTCCACCCCACTGCCCTTGCCGCATTGCGAGCTGGTATAACGTTGCTAATAAAAAATTGATCGTTAACAACCACAATAATGAATTGCTTGGAGCGATAGATCTGTACAGTTAATGGCGGGTGCTTGTGTTTTTTTATTATATAATTGTGTCAGAGTTAAAAGCTGATTAAATACCATTATAGCTTTCAAACAGTGTTGCGTAAACTTTACAAACATTTTCTATGCACTAAACTTGTAACTTTTAGTAACTAAAGCAACTAATATATTGTTTATTTTCCAGTTCATCAGCTATAGGCCACACAACTAAATATATAGCGATAAATAAATAGACCCGACAAAGAGAATAGCAGAAGTATAACAAGCACGAAAACCCAGGGAAGAGTGCTAATTTCACGCCCCTCAACGGAAGCGGTTGCATAAATGTGGGTAATGATACCTACCATCCCAAAAGTCCCTTTCATACGTATTTACTTGTCGCAATCCTGTGGTTTCATACCGCAAACCGTAACAACTATTATTTAAATAAACAATGCACCCACAATTTCAGAGTCACTATATTTTGTAATAAGAATATTTCCTACATATATAACAAACAGATATGCGTGTTGTGGTAGTCTTTAATTTAATTCCCTTTCAACGAGCATATGTAGATAATAGACTCGCATGAACTTGCCTCATAATTTCACAATACTTGATGTTCTTGCTTCCTTGTATGCGACTATTTAAGTCGTAAGTACCATTTCTGGAGTGTGGTCGAATAATAAAAAATTGGCCTGGAATTTTCGCAAATTATCTGAACAATTTTTAAAGATCACTAACTCGTGTCCTTTAATTGGCTACTTGAAAACATTTTGCGTCCCGTCTATCTGTAGATAGATAGATAGGAGTGGTACGGTATTTGTTAAGCTTATCCGAGGGCATCTTGTAGCGACGTTTATTAATGAATTATGTAAATGCGTCCGAGCACCGGAGCCGGCAGCCGACGATTTCGCCGACTTTAAACTCGTGAAATGCCGCAATAATATCGAATTATTACCTTTGTTTCTGCAAACACCCGCTTAATTGCCGACTGAAATGAATGGTATTAACAATTCTTTTGAATGACGTCGCGTCAAAAGCTTTCAGCGGCTGTTTTAAATTTGTTGTTTATTCTAAACGACAAGGTTGTTATCAAGCAAATTGCTCAAGACTTTAAACTGTCTTCAAGCGGACACAGCGAATGGTAACTTGAAATGCTAAGAGATATCAACAATTCGTTAGGCGGGTTTGGTTTTATTTATAATTTATAAGAACTTGGAGTATAACATTTTAAACAAAATATTATAGTAATTAAAAGTAAGCTCAAGTTTTACTGCTATGTTTTTACCTCCATTAAAGTGCCTAAATATTAAAATCAAATCAACGAACATTACCATATTACAATCATCAGACTTTTTGTGAAGGTTTATTTGAATCTTTTAGTTATTTCTTTCTTTCTACTATAAAAGAAAGTGGTTGTTGGATCATTAATAACAAAAAGAAGGCTAGATTTTTGTGTAAGAGTTCGTGGGTAATTTTCGATTGGGTAAGCCTGAAGATATATTTGAACGAATGTAACAAGGTAGCGAGTTAACCGTGGAATTCGAGTTGCGATCGATTGTGGTCCGTGATGGATGCGGTTCATTATGCGGCCGCGCTGGGTGGCGCGTCGTCGCGACTCTCCGGACACTCGCGACGTCGACTCCGACACCGACACTCCTTAACGACTAACGACACTCTCGTAAACGCGCTTGACAGCGACTTATTGTCGAACGCGACGAGAGATCCACCGCTGCTGATACGGAACTACCATTCAAAACACACTTTAATACGATTTATTTATAGCTCGCGCTCACGGCGTCCTTACCATACGCTCCGATTTACAGTCGCGTTAGGGTTCTGCCCCCGAGAATTTTATGAGCGACTCGTATTTATTATTACACTTATTGGAAGGTTGACACCACGTACGTGTTTTATGGCCGCTAATATTTCTTTCTCTCACTCCTGCCTTTTATTAGCCCTGAAGGAATGTTATCGTTAACCCCAAAACACTTTGCCCTCCGATCGATCATTCGATCGACTTAAAAATTTGAAAAGCTAATAGAGACAGCTCGAGCGCGACGGCTGATGCCCGATCGCGTTAAGCCCATCAGACAAATTGTTACCCGATGCTATCTTATCTACGACTACTTGTTTAGCCTTCGAAATTATAAAAGTGCCGTTTAAAATGAAAAAAAAAATGAATTAAGAAAGTGTGTGTTATAAATAAGCAGCAGTGAGATGTTATCGTCACTGGCCGGCAGGAAGCGCTTCGGCCCATTTAGGGGTGCATTAAAATCGAATACATCATATTTGTTTGATTTCCTAGTTCGCGTTTCACCCTGTAATTATACGAGTCACCGTCCATGGCCGGATCTCTGGCGGTTTTTGTTAAGATGCATTAATCATCTTTTTTTATTGCGAGCATGTGTTTTGTTCTCATAAAACACTTTTGGGACTTATAAGCTTTTTGTATCTTTATGTCTAATTTGGTTTTGAGTCGGTCCTTATGAGGTCATTAGCGCGGTGAGGTCCGTTTCGTAAGGGAACTCGAAAATTTATAGTCGAAAGTCACATGTTTTATGCTGTTATAATTTGTCGCAATAACGTTAAACTTTCTTCAGTTTTCATATTTCGTTTTTGTACTATACACATAAAATTTAATTGTCTGCCCACGTTCGTTTTAAGGTTGGTGCTCAGAATTCATAAATAAGCATTTTAAGTTTGTTAACGAAAATAAAGAAAAATAACACATTCTGAAATATAGTGTGCAATTACGTGATTAATAATGTTGATTCCCGAAGTATTTTTAATGTTTATTTACTTTTTGTACATACAGGCGTATGTTTCCGACGGTGCGTGTGTCGTTCGCGGGGTGCCGCGCGGATGCGCGCTACGCGGTACTGCTGGACGTGGTGCCGGTGGACGGCAAGCGCTACCGCTACGCGTACCACCGCTCCTCGTGGCTGGTGGCCGGAAAGGCGGACCCGCCCGCGCCCGCGCGCCTCTACCCGCACCCCGACTCGCCCTTCTCCGGCGACCAGCTGCGCAAGCAGGTCGTCTCCTTCGAGAAGGTCAAGCTCACCAACAACGAGATGGACAAGAATGGACAGGTCAGTTGCACTTTAGCTTCCAATGTTCCTCAGGTCCTCTCCTCCGTTAGCTAGTTTATATAATTATAATTGTTGTGGAATAGACGTTATACATAAGAAAATACTTAAGGTAAAAAGTGTTAAGCTAGGTGTAAAAATGTGTAACGTAATAAACACCTTCGCACTACATCTCCCACATAAATTAAAACTGACACGTCTCGGGATGGTTCCTCGTCGCGTACTACTTCCGTATGCGTGTGGCAATTTTATAGAATTACGGGTGAAATTGCGGTGAGGCGACACCTCAGGCGCTGGGGGCAGCGTAATGAGAGCGTTCGCAACAAATTAGTCGCAGATGTCGCGCGCGACAGCCGGCACCGCCACGCAGGTGCCGAGCGTTGCAAATGTCACTAACACAACACTTTAAACGGACCTCTTCATACTTTTCTCTTACTTAGCCCTACATACAAACGCGGTCAATCTTAGGTGTCTTATTAAATTTGTCTTATTTTTTACCAAACGGACTCTAGTATGACAGTTATGAAAAGTTTACATGATTAGATAATAGATCGGTAAGGACAAAATAATTTTATTTTCCTATGACTACTTAATATTTACATCGTAATAGTGATGTTACCGTTATCTAACCTGACATCACGTTACAATTTGACGTTGTCGCAACATAATAATTTACAATACAAGATAGCTTAGCGTTAATGGCGCAAATAACAAGTAATAAGTAGGTACTTAAGTGGTGGATTCTATGAAGTAATTTTAACACCTCGGTACCCGTCTGTGTGTTCATTAGAAAGCGTCTAATAATTTAGAACTGATAACTACATATCTACTCCTCCATTTAAATACTTACTTTGTTTATTAGTATAGAAAAATAACAGATTATGACGTGGCCAGGATTTCATACATATTGTTATATTGCACTATTTACTAAGAATTGAACAGTGACAAATTTAGTAAGCGGGTGTGACACTGACATTAGAGTGTGGCCTAGTTGTTCTAATTATGCACGTACCTACATAAGTTTCGGTTTTAATTTTTTTAACAAAAAATTTTTTTTTATATACATTCTGGATTTCTTCTTTTGGACATTATAAAATTCCAGCACTGCAATATTATTATAGTACGTGCTTTTGACCGTGACTTCGTCCGTATTTTATATTGGCTATAATTTGCGTAATCACGTTTTATATAATTTTTTAATTTAATAAGATCGGTCAAGGTATTCTTGAGTTGTTACGGGGCGTACAGGCAAAAATTTTAAAATGTGTGTGTAGTGGGAAGTGAGTCATAAATTGAATATTTACACAAAATTGTAGAAAAAAGTGTACGGACAGACTACAGATTTAAATAGTATTATAGATGAACATCATTTAGGTTCTTTCGTCCTTGGACTTAGCGGCAGGTCTAACCATCGCGCAACGGAACGAAACGCCGGGGCGGGGCGCTATGATGGATGAACCGACCTCAACGAAAAACGCAACTAGTGTAATTGGCTTGTCCGCAGTGCAAGGGCCGATAACATCGTGCACTTTTAGCTGCGGTATTAGTATATAATTGTTTGTTTCGAATGCTTTCGTATTAGGGCCACCTATTCATGTAATGTTGAGAATCTCTGTATCAAAATGGCGATAAATTTGCCTTACCTGTGGAAGAACACCACCATAACCACATTTAATACATGCTGCGAATTAGTCCTTATGAGTTGTGTTTCAACTGGGAAGGTGTAGGAGCCGCCATATAGGTATAGGATACATGGAGCGATCAATATAGCACTCAGCAGTAGCAATGTACCTCCTAAGAAACAGAAAAATTGGTTTGTTTTAAATAAAATTAAATTTCATAAATGTCGCGTGCGCGACTCAAGAGCGCGGGGTCCTGGGTTCGATTCCTGGCTCGGGAAAATTGCTATTGGGTTTTTCTCACTAGAAAAACTCAGTAAGTTAACACGTGGTAGAACATGCATATGTTCGACTGGGTCGGTACCACCGTCACATCTATTTGTGCCGTGAAACAGTAATGTTCGCACTACTTGTGTTTC
>DWIE01000671.1:0-13484 GCA_018248235.1 Choaspes benjaminii | reverse complement strand
GGGATCCAAGTGCTTACTTTCTTGTTCTGCTTACGTGCTTACCTCAGCAGGTAGGTAGTAGGTGATCCAGTGTTCACAGTTTCTAAAATCTCGTTGTATTCTGATATAGAATGTGATTATTCAATTTGAATAACCAACCGTGTATCGTTATACTTCTGTTTCTATTATTATCATGCTTTGATTATTTTAGGTTCCTGTATATGTGAGGAAAACAAAACTCCTAACACTGTTTATTTTGTTGCAGAAACATCGCAAAACGAAAGATGAGAATATGACAATGGAGACAATCCATGAAGGCAACGCTTGTGGAATTTCCAGTTTGACTGTTTAATCCGTTAAACGAATCATTGAGTCATGCATACACACCCGAATTTTATTAGATAATGAGAACCGAAGATTTTAATTTTATTTAAATATTAATAAAATCACCTACAAACGCAAAGAGTATTTTATAGTGAAATAAATACTTAAACAATTTATCATCATTGTCGTCATGTTTTATAATAACAACATTTAACTACTTTAAACTTTTTTTTTATGTTATGAACATGACATCTGTTATCACAGATGCGGTGCTACCCTTGAGGACATTAATCGAATGCCTAGTGTTTTGCGTATGTTAATAGATTGGAATATATGATTCCAGTTCGATGCCCACGTTGGGCAGAAAGTGCTTTTGTTTTTTTCGATAAGAAAAATCTAAATTTGGAAAGGTGCTCGATAAAACGCAAAATACTGAACAAAACATAATAGGCGAAATGACGGTGATGTTCACCTCCACCTACATTTTCGCATAAAACGAACTCTATTTATTAATTATGCAGATTAAGTAGAAAAACGCAATTGCAAGCTTCTAATTACGGGAGCTCCGGACACATTTATGCTACATAAATAGGCAAACAGGCTTAACCCGAAGTACTTCCGCTAGGGTTTCTTTTTCATACGGAACACCAAAAATGAACTTAAGTTTTAGTTGAACAAAACAGAAGGGCCTGTGATTACGACGCATAGGAATACATCCCATTTTCTCATTCCGGTTTCGGCACGCATCAACTTGATTTTACCTCGTTCTTCGTCCGGATCTCCGGATAACTTTTCCCCGAAGCATCATATAAATAAATTGTTGCCAGTCTTTATTGCTCTCGGTTTACGGTAGCGTTTTTCCCGCCATGTTATCGTCTTTGGGAATTCTTTCTTCTTATATCCGATTCTTTTGTGATTCGTTAGTACCTGTGATTATCATAATATCTATTCTGCAAGTGAGTCGCCTGATTGCCTACCCGCTTTGTGCCATTGATTGCTTCGCGCCCAATCTATAGACAGTATCTAACTATCGATCAAAGGTTCACAGAATATAGCTATTGGGATATACGATATCGTATTACAATCTGTGCTTGTGACCGCTACGTTTGTTATAAAGTATACTTTTTCCATTGAACTTTATAAAATTAAGAAGTAGTGATATTTCGAACAATTTTTTTTTATCACCTAATATTAAATATATAACGTTACTTTTTAAAGTACCCTACTACTCTGAAATAATTTAATATGGACTGTGCTGAGCTTATGAAGTACACATAATTAATTGATGCTTGAATATTTTGAAACTATACGCAAACAAACTAAATCAGACGAAGGTTTAATTAATTTTGAAACAAAATACAAATTTTATGAGGGGTAAGTAGTGTAATAACTCTGAAGTGTCTATTAAATATTTCGTACTGAATGAAGGCTTTACAAATCATAAAATAATTATTGCAAAATTCTTATCGCAAATAGCTCGAGGAATTTGATTTCGGCATTTAAGTATGTCGGGTATTTGATGAGAATTTCAGATATTTGTTACAAAGGGCTGTTTATTTCACTTTCCTTCGAGTAAAATTAGGTAACTATAATGTTAATATTTCTGCTGGAGATTATTGTTGTCGACAATATCAAATATTTCCACTTAAGAATAACGTGTATCACAACCATTATCGCCGTCGTAACCAAAATTTCAATGTATAATGTATATTCCGTGGTATAATAAATAATAATAATAAATATATACAATCTGTAGCGATGATAGTGTATTTCTTTATTATTTTCTTTTATTCCTTATACATTCGGATTTACTGAAACACACATTTATCTCACGCCTGCATTTACGTGAAGGTGTAGGCAGAGGTGAACATCACCCATGTTGCGCTAGTTATGTTCAGGTCCCAATGTAAAAGGCGAGCCTATTGCCATTTACTAAGCACATTTCCAAACTCCAGGCTACTGAGATCTTGCAAGTCAGAAGTACTCAATAGCACTTTGCCCGACGTAGGAATCTAACCCAAGACCCTGCCCTCTGCAGTCGCGGTTGCGACCACTAAGCCAACGAGGCATTGAAAGAAAAGAAAAATTACGTCACTATCCTTATTACATAAAAATATATTAGGTTTTACGGAACAATAATTTTAAACATTTCCACTTTTTTGCCTAAACGAAAGGTTTGTCTACACGAGGCTTTCTTATTAATTATTTCATGAAATGCTATATACCTACAAATGACTATATTAGCCTACTTCTATTAATCATATAATTTGTAAAACATAATGTTCCTATTAATTTCAGTACCTATATAATTTATCATAGAATTATGACAGTATTAAATACACTGATGAACTTGACGTACAGTTGCTTTTATTCCTGCAGTTTCTTATGAAGGAAACTAAAGGAACGTTAACGGTTAATCAGTGTCATTTGTCAAGTACATTATTTTTTTTATTCACCAGATACAAGCAATGGAGCTTTGAGAACAAAAGTACGAAAACCGGGCCTAGTTTCTGTCGGGTACTTGGAAGCAAAACATTGAGTTTGTTAATGTAAAAATATTTTGCCAGACATATTTCAGTCCGCGGGCTTACGTGAACAGCACTTAGGGTAAGAACGGCTATTTGGTAGCGGAGCTTTCAACACGTCGGTGGGCGCCTGCGTTATTTATTTTTCTTTCCGGACTTCACTGTATTTGTTCTTCTATAGCATCTATGTTTTTCTAGATTGTGAGGTAGCACGCGGGCTCGCAGTCCACCTGACGGTATGTAGCTATTACAGTTCAACCGTGATCAGATAGAATACATGTTATTCCATTAAAAAATTAACCTCGACTACTATTTTATAATACCTCCCTATTTTACATACACTAGAGGTCGCCTAGTGATCGAAGTTCGACAATTTTTAAACTGTTACATAACAAAAGAGTATACCTATGTGTGTCATCACACGATATGGTGTGTGTAATGTTTATGTTACCAATTTATTTTAATTTATAAAGCGTAATACAAAAACATTTTAATATTGAGAACTCCTTCTCCATATAAACATTAACTGTGCCAAATTTCACAGTCCTCCGTTTACGTAGTTTTCTTAAAAAAAGATACAAAGCTTTCGCTTCACGTATTAATATATAGATATCGGGTCGATAACATTATCACATCTAATTGTGCCGTGAAATAATAGTGATCATTGCGATATAAAGCTGTGACAGCCAGCTTCTACAAACACGTGTACTTACGTAGGTATTGCTGCGATTGCTAAAATACGAAACATCTGATCATAACAATAACCAGAAATTAAAACCGCTCGCCACAGATGGCCTATCAGAAAACCTAGGGCTAAAGTTAACTTTGAAAAGAGTGTGAGGTGATAAATTTAGAGAGGTAGGCATTTCCATTAATTCCCGTAGTACCTTGACGAGGGTTGAAAGTTTGGTGGATTATAACAAGTGGCAGCACTAACTGTCACGAGCAGACCTGGCCATGCCACGCCTCACGGCTTAATCGCCTAACTTTCCCCTACGATTGGAGTTTTTGTGGAATTGCGGCCGTTGTGTGCCTCCGCCGCTAATTTATGCGCTGCCGAGTGAATTGAGAGAGCTCTTGACTCATTCTCCATCCGCATTACGTATTCAGTGCTTCGGAAAATCGAGCTGTTGTTTGTAAATAGATGCCGATTCCGTAGAAATTAACTGTTTTAGAGATTACTTAAACTTCAATCCAATTTTGTAAGATCTGATGATTTTAGAATGCAGAAAGGCAGTGTTTTGAAATTCATAATTTAATAATTTAGTTTAACTGAAAATTTTTTTTAATAAATTAATCAAATGTCCTACCTAACCAATATCAACACCAATTGCTACATAAAGTTTACACTAACAATAGATAACTAATTTTAGAAATCAACAATTACACAACCGTCAATCCATCAGCCTTTACTTGTCCACTGCTGGACGAAGGCTATATAATGGGCGCCACTTCGACCGATCCTAAGCCCTTAGAAACCAACGACCGTTTCACTCAGGTCGTCAGTCCACCTATATCTCCGAGACATGGTTTCTATTCGAGAATATTTCGTCCCCAATAATTAGGTACCTACCTAGTTAATGTGACTTCACCCTTCACTTGTGTCATAAACTTTAAATTACCTACTCTTATATATAAGCTAAATAAGCGGCTCTAAAGATTTTGATCTAATTTTATATTTAGATAAGGTTTTGTTTTTAAGTTTATCTATTTATGCGTCATTATTGAAAAAACGCGACTCAAAAATAAAAAAACTGTGCATCAAATGAAAACGCTGAGCAAACTCCAGTCTTGCACGTATTTATAATAACATAGTTATCTATATGAAATAACACATGCCAATTAATTATAATTACTAAGTTAAATCATACGGATAAAACGATAAAAATAATTTCATTTGCCTGTATGACCCTCCAGATTGTACTTAGATTCTACTTAGGAATCTAATAATTCCTAAGCTGGTAAGGTTCATTTTGTGTTACTAATAAGCAGGATGGTTCAAGCTAAATTTATAACAGCAATTATAAAACAGTGTAATTATGACAATTATTTTTTATCTTGACAAATCAGTATATGCAAATTATTTTTGTAACTTAACTCTAAATCGATTGACCTTAGCAGCTTAAAAATATGTATTAGAACTTAGTTAGCTTACATCCACCCTTGTTAGTCACAGCAACCGATCGACTTTTTTTTTACTGGAGATTGCCCCATTAGAATAGTGATGCAGACTTGCGCAGACTAGTAGCAAACTAGTAACTACTAACCCAGGATTTCGTGAAATATAATAATAAAATACTCAGAAATGAATAATGAAATTGTAGAACTAATCTATAAAGCGACATCTGTGTCCAATTTTTACAAAGTCACAATAATTCCTTTCTTACAAGTTATAGCAGTTCATACTTCAGTCGTCAGATGGCAGTATTATTAACAGCGACATCTACCGTAAACTTATTACAATAGCAAGATTGAGAGAACTTCACATGACTCGACTTCACTGTGTCGAAATAACTATTTTGTGTAACGATAGATGGCGCTGGCATACAATTTAAACAATAACTGTAAGTAAAGCGGCATAGGAAATTATATTTTGTCTTCATCATTTCGTATTAAATTAAAATAATAATCATATAATTAAATATTAAAATGCACTCATCCGAGGAACATACAATATAATGAGAAGGAAAAAGTATAACTGATTTTGGATATTTCCTGTTAAAATGCATTTTCAGTTTGATTTACCTTTACATAATGTATATTTACACACGCAAAATTTACCTAAAATCTTTTGTAAGACTTTTTATAGTTATGATAAATAATAAATTAATGTTAGTACTTTATTAGTTATATTATTTTCAGTCTACCGTTATAACAGACAGCAACATAAATATAAAACAAAATAACATTAAATTTAATGCGATATTTCAAACACGTATGACTACCTACTATCTGCTCCTCATAACCTTCCAAATAACGTTAGAAGTATTTATCATTCCTTATCGTAGCGTTGGATAATATGTGTGTGGTTTTAGCAGTCATCAATCGCCCTTGACTTGATACGGTATTTCATATGCAAACGGCTTCTCTCTGAAAAATTACCCCATTACTTCAATATTCGACAGAAACGTTAGGGATTTTTGTCTTGATGGAAGGCTCTTGTAAAAAGATTTTAAAATGCTCTTCATTTTTCGATAAAAATATTTTAAAATAAGGGTTCATACGAGAGCGATTTGCAATAACTATTCCATTCATATTACTTAATATTAAAATAGTAATATTAATATAATTCTTATATACATATATACACATTTGTATGATGTTTTTAATTTCTATGTTAGGTACCTCGTTATTATTAAAATTGAACATGTCCTGCAGGGTCAATAGGTCAATTGCTATCATATGTACAATGTACAGTCGCTTGATTCCAAATAAACAAGGGTAAATATGAAGGTAATTTGCTTAGTCGAACTTCGAACATTAAATAATCAGCTGATCAGACAATTTGTATTAAATTTTATTATTAATGAGACAGAAGGAAACGTAAAGTGTAAGTTTACAATAACAAAAACTTTATTATTAACAAGTGCGTATAAAGTAGACTTACGAATGTATCCACTAATAATTATTTTAGTAGATATAAAAAAAATGTTTAAGCTGTAAGTATTGATAGTAATCTCCTGTCGGTTTATTTTTAGGTACTTACCTACCTACCTAATTTTCATCCGGGGCTTATAGGAAAAAATCGATGTTAATTGTAGCACATAATGTTCCTAAAAAGGATTGCCTAATGTTTTGATACGGTCAAATTATGAATTAACGCATCTGCCCCGAAAGGCTTCGGTACTTATCGCATATCTGCCCGTAACATCGCCAGGCATGACGAGCAACCCTCTCTAGGTGCCGGTTAACCGTTAAAATGAGTAATGATAGAGTTAGTGCAGTAGTTACCAACATTTTGTACCAAACGAGCTCGTTATTATCCCCCAATATTATAAGTAGTACCTAAGGTATTCCATGGAATATGAAACGCAGGTACCCGACTTACACGAGTGACATCTTACTTACTAGCACAGCCTTATCAGTGAGTATCTTTCTAGCAACCAGATGCATATGACTTTTGGTATATCAGTAAATGAAATAAATTAATATAATTTCACTTCAATTTTATTGCATAGTTAGTTATCTTAGCTAATTGTATATATATAAATAAACGTTTTTATAAAATATTTATTACAACCTTCAAATAAGCAATCTACCAAATAATAAAATGAAAAACGTTTTTCAGAACATTTTACCAATAAAAAATATTCCGTGTAACGTGTCGAACAAAAATGTTGACGCATCCTGGTTGCAGTCAAAACGTTCTCCGTAAACTCTACAAATATGAAAAAAGATGTGATTATCATTTAATTTCATAGTCGAGAAACGCTCATTGATTCCGACTAGGAGGCGCGTGCGCCGGCACCTGCTTCCGCTGATGGGGTTAAATCAATATTTGGATTAATGTATTCAAATCCTTTGTCTTTTTGTACATCCAGAACGCTTCCATCAATTCTTTCTTTGTCCTTTTTGTATAAATAATGGCTCTGGATTACAAATCATGTCTGTGAAGACACCTTACATTGTGTTACGTTTACTTTTGCCCATGATTTTCTATATCTAAGAAGTACTGAATTTATAGTTGTTTACTGAAGATTAGACTAGCAAACGTGCATGTAGTTCATCTCATGTTAAATATCTACTACAGCCTATGACAACCATAACCGAATCAATACAGACTTATCGATCTGTTCGAAGTCGATCACAAGTGTGTTGCTGCTCTTGGGGGTAAGTTGGTCGCCTCATTTGTCGTGTGCGTGTCGGCTACTACACCTTTCAAGCTGAAACACAACTCATAAGAGCTATTTCACACCAAACATAGGTGTGGTGGTGATACTCACCCGGGCGAATCTGGACAGATTCTACCACCGATATTGTTAAATATAACGGTAAAGTATTACAATAATGAGATATTACTTATTAGTATATAACTGATGACTGACTGATACAATGATGTATATAACTTATTATATAAACTGACTGCCTAAGTGTATATATACCTAGTATACTAATGTTTTAATGATAATTTTAATAAATGTAAAATTCAAATTATACGACTAGCAGCCGCTTATTCGCTTACCCAAGTAAAACAATAATTTGAAAAATGTGTCAGAGTTCAGTGTCAAGGCGATTTGTTGTATCTGCCTTTATAAGGATGATTTTGGCGAGAGTTAAAATTAGTTTTTTTGTTTCCCACACCCCCTAAAACCATTTTTCGTGTAAATCTAGATACATACCTAAATACTGTCTACCTAATATAAATAAATAAATGCATATACGTTTCAGTAATTGGCGCATAAAATCACTAGCACAATCCCAAAACGTATCATGACAGGAAACATCATGTACAGGATCGAAACTCCCACGGATAACGATCAAACTTACAATGGGAGACAAAGTTAAAAATGGAGGACAAAAAATCAATAGAAGAAATTTTTATCTTAGATTGATTGGTTCAGTCTGACCCTTTACCGATGCGCTCGGGTTTTTATAAACTTTCACAAAAACCCAACGTATCAGTGTTTATTTGTGACAATTTGCTTTGTCGGTCGGTACCGATTTACATTTGAAAGGAGCTTTTTTCGTCGAACGTAGCGACCTGTAACAGCACGGTGAATGACACAGGTAGTAGGTCGAACTTGAGACGCGATGGTCTTGATACTTTAATAACTAGGGTAATTCATGCTTAGAAAATGGTATGTGGTAGCTTATTTTGCACTAACAGATGCTCGCGATTGTTCGTGTCGTGCGATCTTATCAAAGAAGATATCCTATATTTTTTTCTTTTTGGTAAAGACTTAATGTCAAATAAACTACACTAAAACAAATCAAAGAAATCTATCAAATAGATTATGAGTTATTAAAGTGCAATGTGGTTATGTATAATTTTATTTATACGTACAATATATACATATTAATGGTAGGTCCGTGAACATTACGCAAAAGCTGTAAAAATCATTTACATATAAACATTAGAACCTGATTATTTTATATCGCCTAATATTGAGTTACGTTTCAAATACGTAATCCTAAGATACATTACCTAACTTATACTTTCATGTGATAGTATAGTAATAAAAAGTGTAAAAAATCTAAGTTTATATTCAACACTCGAGTCTCAAGAAACAAGCGCCGATTACAAAGATGTCGCAAAAGACGGCTCGTCGCGTACGTACGGGCGACATAGGTCCGGGATGAAGACATAATCATCCATCAGTCGCCGCTCGTCACCGTCACCAGCCGACCGCACACCGCACCCTTTGAACGTTAGCCAAGGACTGCTTGTCGTTCCTAACAGCCTTAATATAGTTGTTCGTTGTTATTGTCACATTATCATACATGTTAGGCATCTGTAAAATTCTGTAATTACTTAGATTCTATGCATATTTTGTTAGTTATTTTAGATCCTAGGTCACAAGAATAATCACTTCAACTTACTCCTACGCAAAATTTCTGATTTAACGTACACTATACATGACAATAATAAAAATTTTAAAACGAAACATTTACGTACACCTTCAATCTAATTTAAAGTTATCTATAAGAGGTTTTAATAACTATATTATAATAAATGTATATTATTATAACAACGCAATATTTTAAGCGCTATAAGTATTGTAAGATTACAAACGGTTCCGAAACGACTTACTACTTAGCACATCTTCGAGCAAATACAAGTGGTGCAATTGCAAGGCTACCATAAATCAAATGTTCTCGTTGAGAAATGCATTACTATCGCCGAATAAAAGTCGCAATCGGCTTAGGCGTGCTACCAGCTCGGGAATAAAAGCTCACGCAGGCTACCAAGCCGGACAATCCACACACAATACTCCGCAATCAACGGCACGTCCTATAATTCATGCTAAAATAAAGATAAGCCCCATGAAGGATATTTGCGATGTTTTAAAGTGCTCTTTACAATAACAACCACTTTTGCATTTCAATTTTGATTTACTAGTTGCCAGCTTGTAAAATATATGTGTCTTCGTGTCGAAGTGTGGATAACGCGTTATTAGAAGTCATGTTGGGATTTCTGTATTTAAACAAGTTGCAATGTAGGAATCAAACAGCAGAAGATCAAGAAAAAAAAGCACATAAGCATGATTTCTGCGCCTTGTACTGTACCTACCTATATACTAAATGTAACTTTTGGTAAACTAATTCCCATAGTATCTTTATTTTCTGCATATTGTCTGCATGGCTCCCTATTGCCAGAATTCATCGCAAACATGTAGCTAGACTAACCTAACTTTTCCCTGAGCATAACCGATGTCCTTATATATTTTATTAATTCACTGGAAGTACGTTGGTCCTACATATAAGTAAATTTCATACACATTTAGATATAACGTAGGTATATTTGTTTGGATATAATATTCCTATTAACTATTCCTCATTTTAGCGTATGATAGAAATTCTTGAGATATTTAATGAATACAATAAACACCGGCACCCATCTAAACCTACGCATTGCTAACTCGCTAATGGCGTCACAGCAATCTAATAGGGCCCTGTTTGAGGAAGTTATGTTGTAATATAGGCAATAAAAGTGTAATAAGGCATAACTCTGGCTCGCGCAGGCGCGAAGTAGTGAGCCGGCTCGTAAAGATATAAATCCTCCGCGCACGCTGATATCGCCCACGCCGCGCATCCCAGAAGCTCCCGATAAACGAACTAGATATTACATTTCATTATTATATACGCTTTCCGCTGTATGCGCATAGGAATCGAGTGGCAATATTTCGCTCTAACATATGTGGGAAGGCCTATTGATAGCTTATTTAAATGTTTGAGATGTAGGTATTAATAACTAAACATGAAGCGTATTATTGGAGTTATTACAATAATCCGGATGTCATTTTCCAGTTATTATGCGAAATACACGTTTTATGTTACACTTAAAGTATTAACTTTATTTGTTTTTATTATAATAAACTCACAATCGCGCTGACTTTTGTTTCCAAATATTTGACCAGTGGTATACGCATTATTTTCAACAAAATCTATAGGAAGAAATAGTATGTCTCGGAGCAGGTTGTTTGCATATAAGATAGGCGCCTTCATTGCCGTACATTACACGGTAGCAAGTTTATTATTCTATGTCTACATTATGTAAACTGACTGCCGCGTGTGAAATACAACATTTGACATTGTTTACACATCTTTTGATATGAGATACAGCATTGCAACGCTTCGTTTTTCTTACCAGGTTCATATTCAATTATATCCACTTCACTCCAAAATAATAATGTTTTTATAGTATTGTATCTTGTAATAAAAACATCCCTATCTATTGCTTAAAAATAATTTTAAGATAATCAAGTCAGGCAACGCGTTTGCAACTCCCATAATATTGCAAATGTTCATAGGCGACGGTAATTAATGCCGGCTGGCGTTTGCCCCCTTTTCTATAGACAACGATATAAGTAACTAAGAGCTTAAATAAATAAATATTCAAGTTACGTAATGAACGGACGATATCACACATACACGGTAGTTAGAAATAAATAAAGTAATACATGCGTTAATTATGTTTTCATATATTGTGTGCAACAATTGTACTATATCGATGATTTTTTTACATTAAAATATAATATTTTTACATTAAAATTAATATTGTAATTACAAATTATAATATCCGTTTAAATTTAAAAAGATAAATAAAATTACGAGCATAAAGTACGTTGAGTTAATAATATCATGAAATAAATCCACCACTGTCCCGGCAACCACAAAATTAAATAATAACGTGAGGAAGCCGGTAAAAAATTGAAAGTTTTGTGTCCGACAGAAAAAAATTGTAAAAGTCCAATGGAAAGTAAAGTTAATGCCAGATTTACCTTAATAATTATAATGCAAACACTACTTTTGGAATCAGGAGCGCACCTGTTGCTCACATGAGCCTGGATTTTTTGTGGTCGATCCCTTCACGAATTTACATATCTCCCAACTCTTTGTTGAGCCTAACGAGGGTTATTATTTCAACCACAAAATGTAGACTTAACCGCTTCTGATTGACAAAGGTACAGGAGAACATAAGTTGTATAATGTAAAGCTAGTTTTTACGAAACATATCGTTCGCGTAATTATTTTCACCTTGTTAGTAATTGTTACCATATAATTTATTCGTATTTGCTCATTGTAGTGGAAAAATTAGCACATCTTTAAGTACCCAACCTCTTGCGGGAGCTCGTTAAAGGTGGCCATTATAAAAAATATTCTTGCTATAACTACCCACTCGAAACATTAAAGGTACTCACACAGGAGGGCAGTGTTCACCGTTCTCTTGCTAAACATAAAGATATTAACGACTCTGCCCTAAGAAAGATAGACGAAGGAAATGATGGCTCTCCTATCAAATTCCTCAATCCCCCTTTATTAAGGTAATTAAATGGATTTATAATGTTCAAAGCGATTTTATGTCAAAGTGCAGTTCATTGCCACACAACAATGTCGAGTAGACAATGTAATTTTATGGTTAAATGAACCTCACCTGAAGTGGAACTCGTTCGGAAAATTTTGAATGGCAATATTACTTGCCTCCGTGTCTCACACCTTTGTCTTTAGCCTGAATTGCAGTTATGCTTTATATAACAACAGAGGCGTGACAGCTTTCTAAAGAGGCATCCGATCGTTCATTTACATCAAAAAGGATATTCCTGTATTCGTATGTAATAATTTTAAGTTTTCTTCTTTTTTGTTTAGTTTCTATATTACACAGGTGCTTGTTACAAAAATACAGTATTTGTACAGTACTTTCAGACCAGTTCTAAGAAATAGGTACACGTATGCTGTGGTTTGAAGGGATTCGGACAAAAACACAATAAAGTATTTATGTTCCCTATAAAACCTTCTCAAGCCTCATGAACTCATATTTTATGTGAAGCCGCTGAACCCAATTACACATGAATGGTTCGTCATGATCAGAGATTTTTTGGGGCCTAATAAAAACTTATGAGAAGATTTATATCCTCGCTAGGAGGCACTCGTCGATATTCAAATTCTTCTTATTAGCGTTGCAACTTGATAATAAATTCTAAATTAATTAGTGAATACAAAATGTCACAAATTTCGTTCTCATTTTATTAGGAAACTTTGGAAAGATAATCATCGGTGGTTTTATTTCTTGAAACAACAATTTCTTATTAAATACACATATTTAAATCGCACCTACAAAATAGTTTTTAAAGTAAAGTAGAGAAGAGAAAAGAAATCATTTCGAAATCAAAATAATCAATTGTTAATTTATGATAACTGGTTTAGTATTCACTTTACGGACGAAAACAATATAACTTACAAGTGTAATTAACAGAGGCATACTACCTACGTTTTGCCAGTTATGTTCAGGCCCCATTAAATAGTTTGTCATTTACTGGGCACATTTTCGAACTCCGACCTACTTCTGGCGTTTTTACTGAGAAAAAATTCCCCATTACATCTCCGGCTGTTGTTACGAGAATATACTACAATATTATGCCTCGTTAACTAAAACACGGTAAACAATTAATCGGTGCTAGAACCTATCCAGATTCGCCTGAGTGAGTTGCTACTGGC